>CM046446.1:48258526-48559607 GCA_025506515.1 Flaveria trinervia
GTTATACAAAAACATTATGCAATAATACTTATCGCATGGCTAGTTTTTGCTAATCGTATCAACCTTTTTTACTTTACAATTTCAATTTTCAAGCCTTCTAAACACCCTCCTAAACTAAACTAATCAAATTCAATGGTAATGATCATTGTAATCAAACTAAACAACCACAAAGGGCAAATAGTATTACATTGAAATAAAAACCAAAACTGAACATGAAAATAAAGAAATCACCTATTAAATCGATCCTTTCGTGCGCAAAATGCATCCACAACACTCCACAGACATCTTTGAACACTCTTGGCTCACAAATCTACCAAATTCTTTCCAAATAATGACTCTCAATCCATGAAATACTTCATTAAGCTCTAAACCATGGATACGATTTGTAAATTATCAATAAAACCACTCTTTTCACTGAATAAGAAGTAAGAACAAAACTATCATTATGGAATGAAAGTAATTACATGTCAAACATAAAACTCAATGTGTGATTGGTGATAAATAAGTCAAATTATGGTAACATGGCCAAGATGATAAGATTTCTAATTTATTCAATCGAAATTGGGCGATTATACATTTTTGTATCGAAGCGTTTGTGAAAGGTTAATAAAAATGGAACTAGTTATACAAAAACGTTATATAATAATAGTTATCGCATGTATAGTTTTTGCTAACCGTATCAAACTTTTTTACTCTACAACTTCGATTTTGAAGCCTTTTAAACACCCTCTTTAACTAAACTAATCAAATTCGATGGTAATGATCAATCTAATCAAACTAAACAACCACAATGGCCAAATTGTATCTACATTCAAATAGAAACCAAAACCGAACATGAAAATATAACTAATCACTTATGAAATCAATCCTCGCATGAGCAAATTGTATCCACAACACTCCACAATCATCTTTGAACACTCTGGGCTCACAAATCTACTAATTTCTATCCGATTGATGACTCTCGTGTGACAACTCATCCAAAACTCACTCGATTCCGATTTCCGTGTGCCAATGCAGTAGACCAGTGATGGAACACTCTCACCATGTAACGCAATTTTCAGGACGAAAATTCTTTCAACATTGGGATAATGTGACATCTGGTAAATTTCCGTTACCAAACTCCGTTAGTCCCATTAAGTCTTGCATACACGTGTCGTAAACACACACTAGTTGTCGTTTAACGTTGGTAACCTAATAATAATGGATAATGTTAAATTGATGAGAATCTAATTGATTATGTGATTATTGTGTTATGTTTATGTGTTTGCATGTTTTTAAAATGTTAATTAGAAAATTAATCGCGTAACGCGGAAACGTGCCTATTTGTTCGTATGTCTTGTGTTTTTATAAAGATAAGATATATAATGTTTTTCATTAGTTTATATCTTTATATTATTAAGTAAAAAACACTTTACAAAGAGTTTAAAGCCTAGTTTTTATAAAATACAAATTACAAGGGTTAAAAGGGTAATTATGTAAATTAAAATTAAACAAAACACATTAACCCTAATCCCCAAACCCCATTCGGCCGCGACTTCACCCCTCAACCCCTCACCATTGCGATTACGACCTAGAACAAGCATCAAAGCATGGATTTGGTTCGATTACAAGGCATACAACACGTAGGAATCATCAATTGCAAGCTATAGCACGTTTAAAGGTTAGATTTTTCATGTTTTTGTGGGTTTTTGTTGGTGGCCGAACCCTAGTTGCGAAATTGGCCTTCATGGGGTCAAATTGATGTTGTTTGATGATGTTAGTATGTTAGTTGGATTGATTACATGTTAGTTAACGTCGATTATGTATGAATTGTATGTTTTTAGTTGATTGATCATGAACTTTGATTATAGGCAAACCCTAATTCGAAAATTTATGAGATTATGGATGAATGATGATTGTTTGATGAATGTATGACGATTAGTAGGTTGTATGAAGGCTAGGTTACATCAATTTTGCAAGAAATTGGTGAATTGAAGTTGGTGTTCATAGGTTACTAATAATAGTAACTTTATTTTGCATGTAATGATGATCTAGTGATGGATTGATGTTATGGATGTGTTCATGATAATGATTAGATGCTAGATTGTTGTTATGAATGCTAGAAATCTTTGAATGGATGTTGTTCTTCATAGCTTGCCAAAAGTAGAAACTTTTGTTCATGAAGATTGTTAGATTATGGTGATTAGGTAATGTTGATCATGTCTAGATATTGTTATGAGCTTGAGATGGTATAATTATGATGAATTCATGAATACATTGGATGGTTGATAGATGTTGGGACTTACTTTCCCAAAAGGGAAACTTTATTTGCATAAAGTCTGAAAAATGATAGCTTGAACATGTTTGGGATGTTAGGAGCAAGTTAGTATGATCATGGATAGATTCTAATATGGTAGAACATGGTAATTTGGTTGTATGTAATGTCGGGGTAATCATGAATGATAGTTGACATTTATGATCATGTATGATTTGGATGTTGATTAGTAGTAGGACATCATGTTTGGGATTGGTAATTGATTGTTGTGATGTTGTAGAATGCAATGCATATGGTTAATGAATATGGTTATCATCATCATACACGCATGCGAATCTGAGGCCCCTACTTAGTGAGATTGGCAAGGTTTAGGATGTGAAGTCGTGAGTGGCTTCACATAGCATGTGGTGCGTGATTTGATCTTTGTGTGGCATGTTGGTTGTGTTATAACTAGTGGATATGTTAATGTTCTAGATTTGCATGACTTGTATGATACTTGGTTGTATGATGATCTAAGTGTTACACCTGGATGATATAACATACATATGATCTGTTTGAATGTTAACTATATATGATATATGTGTATGATTAGTTTAATGTTTTACAACACATAAAGTCACCAACGGGTCAAACGGGTCAACTAGGTCAAACATGTCTGTTTTGTTTGAAATCTTGAGTCCTTGGTTGTAGTGTACTTGGATTTCACATGTTCTTTGATTTAACGTACTCATGTACTTATATGATCTAGGTAAGCTCTGAAGGTTGTCTGTCTATTCTGTTTGACAAGTCAAACTCTAAGTATCTATTCGCATATCAGGTGAGTTCATGCCCCACTTTTATTTAATCTCTTTTGGGGGAGATAGCATACTGGTAAATCCCGAACGCTTTATATATTCAAGTTGTGTACAATATTATATAGTGTTGATATCATGGAAAAGTCCTCACACTTTCGAATTGTTAATATTGCATAGCGGGGAAATTTGGGTAGTACTACTGGGTCTGACGAGCCCCACCTGTGTGACTCGAGGTCAACCGGGTGCAAGTTGTCCTAAGGAACTTTGTCACGACCTGTTAAGTCGTGGCAAGAGGCAAAAACGTAACACAGTCAGCTTCAATTGCGAAATCACTATGAAATAATATTTATTGTTAATGGACTAGCTATCTGTTACAAAGTGCTACTTGTATATCTCTATTATTAAAGTGTTTATGTTTGAATATCTCTTGAACTCACCAACCATTGTGTTGACATTTTAGTATGCTATTCTCAAGTCATTAGCTTGCTTGCCATAGGAGCACTTCATGGTTCACTGCATTCGATGACACGGTCTTCAAGACAATTTTATCATTTTAATGATTAATGATTACTCTTTTGGGTTGGCACATATTTTGCCATAATTATACTTTTATTTCTTTGGGTTGTTTTCAAAACGCTTCCGCACTATTTAAAGTTTGTACTTTGGTTGATTTTATTTAAATTATGGCATATAGAGTCGTTCTGAGTAACTATTGACTGTGATCCTGGTTTGTTCACATGCCTCGCGGTAAAACTCCGCAAGTGGATTTTGAGGGTGTGACATCTTGATCCATGAAATGCTTCATTAAGCTCTAGACCATGGTTACAATTTGTAAATGATAAATAAAACCACTCCTATCACTCATTAAGAAGCAAGAATAAAACTATTGTTATGGAACGAAAGTAATTACACGTCAATAATAAAACTCACTTTGTGATTGTTGAAAAATAGGTCAAATCATGGTTACATGACGAAGAAGATAAGATTTCCTATTATTTCAATCGAAATTGGGTGATTATAAATTTTTCCATCAAAGCATTTATGAAAGATTATAGAATACGTGAAAAAGAAACTAGTTATACAAAAACATTATACCATAATATTTATCGCATGGATAGTTTTTGCAAACCGTATCAACCTTTTTTACTCTACAATTTCGATTTTGAAGCCTTTTAAAGACCCTGTTAAACTAAACTAATCAAATTGGATGGTAATGATCAATATAATTAAACTAAACAACCACAAAGGGCAAATTGTATCTACATTCAATTAGAAACCAAAACCGTAGAGGAAAAATAATCGAATCACCTTTGAAATCGATCCTCTCATGCGCAAAATGCAACAACAACACTTCACAAACATCTTTGAACCCTCTTGGCTCACAAATCTACTAAATTCTATTCAAATGATGACTCTCGATCCATGAAATCTTTCATTAAGCTCTAGACCATGGTTACGATTTGTCAATGATCAATAAAACCACTCTTATTACTCAATAAGAAGCAAGAATCAAACTATCATTATGGAATGTAAGTAATTACACGTCAAACATAAAACACAATTTATGATTGATGAAAATAAGTCAAATCATGGTAACATGACCAAGAAAATAAGATTTTTTATTATTTCAATCGAAATTAGGCCATTATAGATTTTTGCATCAAAGCATTTGGTAAAGTTTATCAGAATACATGAAAAAAGAACTAGTTATACAAAAACATTATATAGTAATAGTCATCTGTAAGGCCCTGTTTCCGGGCACCTCACATTGGTCATTCATTGCACATAAACATAATAAAACCTACATTTATTTTGCAGCAGAATTTAAAACTTTCTTTAATAACTAAAAAACATGTTATTTCATTCAATTACAACATTTGTTTTCATCTCAAAATACAAACACATGTCAAAATACGGATGCCAGCCTCAAAATGCTCCCAATAGCTTATGCATCCATGCCTGCAACTCATCAGCATCAACAAATACCTGCCAACTATCACGCATACAAAAGTCAGTGACACTGAGTGAGTTCTAGTTTTATAAGAAAACATACTTTACTTTGTTAAAACCGTTCTTTACTTTCTTTCAAATCATACTATACTTTACAATCGTTCGCGATCAGGCATCATACGTACATACAGATAATATCATAATTATCTTCGTCGTTACATTCATTAACTTTGTTCATTCAACGTATTACATTATCATTCACTTCTCTTTCTAGATCCAGCCAGACTTTACCCTCTTCATGGCACTCAGCCACGATTACTGAGGTCAAATGACAAGGATCCCGTTTAGTACTTTTTTACGATAATTCATTTAGGTTCATTTCATACTTTGCTCATTACTCTATATTACATGAATCTTGCCTCGTGTAATATCCCCGACCAATGCTCGAAAGCTGATGCTGTGCCGGGGCCTGCTCACAAACCCGTGACTCATGTTCGAAGACTGACACAATATCGGGATACGCGACACGGATCTCATCATCCGTCACTTTCGTCATATGCAATACTCCCGACTCTTGTTCGAAGACTGATACTGTGCCGGGGCCTGCTCACAAACCCCCGACTCATGTTCGAAGACTGACACAGTACCGGAGTACGCGATCTGTATCCTTTCTCATGCAATACCCCCGACTCATGTCCGAAGACTGATACTGTGCCGGGGCCTGCTCACAAACCCCTGACTCATGTCCGAAGACTGACATAGTACCGGGATACACGACAAGGACCTCTTTCGAGTCTGTTCCGACATAGAGTCGCTCACCTCATACATGTGCTTGCAAGCCTTTCTATAATTTCTCTTTTATTCGCTTATTCATGCATGCATTCATTCATTACGTTCCTCTTTTCGTTATCTTCCACTTTATGTTACATAATACTTTCATTACATTTATTAACGTTCAACGCAAAGCTAAGAGAAGACATACATACATAATAAGGAACATACATAAACATACACCATCACCATACATGCAACATCATAAATGCATAACACACATCAAACATAAGCCGTCACATCATAACCAGGCCTAACACCCCATTTTACCCCTTAAAACCACTTAGAAAACCTCAAGTCCAAATTGGGCGCATGGGACCTTCCAGGCGCATGAGCATAAAAATTCTAAGTGTAAAACAGTCTGGGTGCATGGCACTATTTGGGCGCTTCTGCCCTGTTCAGGCACAAGGCACCTGTTCAGGCGCAACACCAACACTTAGCCACTTCAATCACTTAGGCGCATGGCCAACACTGGGCGCATGTCCAACACTTAGGCGCATGGGCCATTGTTTAGCCGCATGGCCAACCCTTGGGCGCATGGCCAACACTTAGACGCATGGGCCACTGTTTAGGCGCATGACCCACTCTTGTGCGCATGGCTAACACTTAGGCGTCTAGCCACTCATGCTCGACGCATGGGCCACTGTTTAGGCGCATGAGCCACCTCTGGGCGCATGGCTAACACTTAGGTGTCTGGGCACTCATACTGGATGCATGGGCCATTGTTTGGGCGCATGAACCACTGTTTATGTTCATCAAAACATTCTGAAATATTTTCTATGTTATCAACATCACCCGATTATCATGCTAATCATACCCAAACACAGATCTAACATACTATGGCCATCTAAGCATGCTAATCATCATCACTAACCCATAATCATCACTATAACATACACACATACATACATCACTTCGAACATAAAGCTATAAACCCACGGTTTCTTTCAAAATGTTTACTTAGTATGCATAATAGCCCTAAATCAGTTGAAAATCAGTAAAAGAGGGGTTCTAGAAACTCACCTTGAGCAGCCTTTAAGCAACACACTTCAAGTTCGAGACCCACCTTCAATTCAGCTCTTGAATCCAAAAAACAAACACTAAACAACCAGAACTTCGGTCAAGAACGCGAAACCCAGCTCAAACCGAGCTCATATAAGAGATGACTTACCTTCGAAACTACTTCTTCTACTTTCTCTCTTTAGAACCGAGGCTCTCTCTCTTCTTTCTTCCTCTGAGAGCGAAAGCAGCTTTCTGCTTTTGATATGGGCGACCATGCCCCTTAAATCCTTAAAAAATATGGTTTTGTACTTTGTACACTTTATCCCCCTCCACTTGTGCACAATTTCTATTCTTTCTATTTACTTTTCTTTTCCTTTCGTTTAAATAGAAATTTTGGGTGTTACAAGTCTACCCCCTTAAAGAGGTTTTGTCCCCGAAACCTGTCGCTTCTCAAACAGTTACAGGTAACACTGTCTCACCTCTTCTTTGATCTTGCACTTAAACTCACATACCTTTAGGCTTCACTGCACTTGCACAAGTGAAACCATCATCCTCCTTAGCCTATTCTTTTCTTCTTATTAATAATGGCCACCAGTTGCTTCTCGTGATTGGATGCTTTGTCCATCTCAGTGTTCTCTAGTAGCATGATCATATCCTTATCGGTTGAGCAATCCATCTTCTTGCAACACTTGGGGTTTGAGTCATAGACTACTGATCAACTCACCTGGAGGTGCATGTCTACCTACCTATGTCTGTCTTGAACAGCCTAGCAGGAACAAGCACTCTCTCTCAATTCTATCGCGCAATCCTCTAGGGCATTAGGTAACCTGGTAGACTTACTAATAGCAATTCTTACATCGAAGGGCTCATCGATCTTCCTACCCCTCACGTGCAACAACACAGAAAATAGCAGCAACAAAACTACAACTAGCATCACAATTAAAGCATAGATGCATAAATCTAAACTTGCAAGAACGTACCTGACATTACCCCGGAGTCTGACCTAGCCTCCTCCCGGTCATAGCGAAGGCTCTAGCCTTCACCCTCTATTCTCCTTCCTCGTGCCGGAGCTTCCAACACTCGACTTCTTGCAGTGTTTGCTCTTGTGTCCCGTCTTGCCACAGTCGTAGCATTTACCCATTTGACAATCCCTCGCTCGGTGGCCTTCCTTTCCACACTGAATACAAACATTCAGTCCCCACTTGCACTCCCCCTCATGGCCTCTGCCACACTTATTGCATACGTCTTCTTTCTATTCTCTTCTCATCGTCGTCCCTCGATACCGTACCTCCATACACAAATCCCCCATCATTGTCTCGCCTTCTTTTCCCCTTCTTAACATAGGCTTGCTCTTCCCCTTCGTCTGTCATCACCATCGTCCCTCGCTCGTCGTACAACCTTCCCGCCGGGTCAACGACCGACCTAAACATGCTCGATCGGGCAGCGATCATGTGCCTACGGATATCCGCCGGCAAGCCGTGAATATACCTCTTCATCTTTCGCGAAAGAGGTGTCGCCTGATCCAGCACCAGTCATGCCATCTCGTTGAACTTCATGGTGTACTGTTGATGTGTCAGGGTTCCCGCCTCCAGTTGCAGGAACTCCCTCTCAACCTTGTCCATCTCTCGGTGAGGACAGAACTCCTCACTCACCAGCCTTTTCAACTCTGGCCATCTCATCCTTCCAATAGCTCTGCTATCCTCGACTTGGACTATATTGTCCCACCAGCACAGAGCCGAGTCCACAAAAGAATGCGCAACAAACTTTACTTTCTGATCCTCCCGACACTCGCTGATATTCAATACAGCTTCCATCTCTTTCACCCATCGGTGAGCAGTAGCAGCAGTTCCATTTCCATCAAAAGTTAGGGGCTTGCATCATTGAAACGCCCCATAATTACAACCTCGTGCTGCCTCCGACGTAGGCTCTTCCTCTTCTTCCTCTTCGTCATTGAAGAAAACCATTTTAGTCTCGGGTCGTCTCCTTTCGCCCGAAGGTCTACCCCTTTCCTGTCTCTCCTCATCTCTAGCAGCCTTTATAACTTCGGTCACCGTAGATGGTAGGATCGTCTGTATGACCTGATGCACTTCCTCCCTGACTGCCTCTCTCATCGAGGCCCTCTGATTAGCATTCTCATCACCACCCTCCTAATGAGGGGTCTCGGGTTCCTCATGGACTACTCTTACAACCCTAGACCTTCCTCTTGTGACCCGTGGTTCAGCACCACGTCCACCACCGCTACCACCTCATGAAGCTTTCGAAGATCTACCGCCAACCATCCTCTAAAAACACATTATAAGATTCAAACACTAACGTGGTCATTCAAGGTAATAACTCAGTTTATGTTAAGTATAGTAAGTCCCTAATTACAGTGGCTAGTTATGATTAGCCACTTACTTTACTCTTGATACCCCAAGCATTACCTATCCTAACTACATCGGTATCTAAATCTACACAATAGCACACAATCCACATAACATGCGCACATAACGCCGGTTAACATTAACTTACTGTAAACGTTTAAATAAAACCTTTACCTGCAGGCACGTAGCTACTAGGACTGGCATCCTTTTTTTCCTTTTAGTCCCATTCTCAGTTTAAGATTAGGTTTTTCAAAATATTTACCCAATTCAATTAAACTTTTGCTCTCATACCAACTTGTAAGGCCCCGTTTCCAGGCACCTCGCAGTTGGTCATTCATTGCACATAAAACATTATAAAACGTACATTTATTTTGCAACGGAATTTAAAACTTTCATTAATAACTAAAAAAATGTCATTTCATTCAATTACAATATTTTTATTCATCTCAAAATACAAAGACATGTCAAAATACAGATGCCATCCTCCAAATGCTCGCAGTAGCTTATGCATCCATGCCTGCAACTCCTCAGCATCAACAAATACCTGCCAACTATCATGCATACAAAAGTCATCGACACTGAGTGAGTTCTAGGTTTATAATAAAACATACTTTAGTTTGTTAAAACCGTTCTTTACCATCTTTCAAATCATACTATACTTTACAATCGTTCGCGATAATGCATCATACGTACATACAGATAATATCATTATTATCTTCATCATTACTTTCATTAACTTTGTTCATTCAACGTATTACATTATCGTTCACTTCTCTTTCTAGATCCGGTCAGACTTTACCCTCTTCGTGGCACTCAGCCATGATTACTGAGGTCAAATGACAAGGATCCCGTTTAGTACTTTATTATGATAATTCATTTACGTTCATTTCATACTTTGCTCATTACTCTATATTACTCTAATCTTGCCTCGTGCAATATCCCCGACTCATGCTCGAAAGCTGATGTTGTGCCGGGGCCTGCTCACAAACCCCCAACTCATGTCCGAAGACTGACACGGTATCGGGATACGCGACAGGGATCTCATCATCCGTCACTTTCGTCATATGCAATACTCCCGACTCATGTCCGAAGACTGATACTGTGCCGGGGCCTGCTCACAAACCCCCGACTCATGTCCGAAGACTGACACAGTACCGGAGTACGCGATCTGTATCCTTTCTCATGCAATACCCCGACTCATGTCCGAAGACTGATACTGTGCCGGGGCCTGCTCACAAACCCCCGACTCATGTCCGAAGACTGACACAGTACCGGGATACACGACAAGGACCTCTTTCGAGTATGTTGCGACATAGAGTCGCTCACCTCAAACATGTGCTTGCAAGCCTTTCTATACATTCTCTTTCATTCATTTATTCATGCATGCATTCATTCATTACGTTCCTCTTTTCATTATCTTCCACTTCACATTACATAATACTTTCATTACATTTATTAACGTTCAATGCAAAGCCAACGGAAGACATACATACATAATAAGGAACATACATAAACATACACCATCACCATACAGGCAACATCATACATGCATAAAACACATAAAAAATAAGCCATCACATCATAACCAGGCCTAACTCCCCATTTTACCCCTTAAAACCACTTAGAAAACCTCAAGTCCAAATTGGGCACATGGGACCTTCGAGGCGCATGAGCATGAAAATTCTAAGTGTAAAACAGTGTGGGCGCATGGGCACTATTTGGGCGCTTCTACCCTGTTCAGGTGCATGGCACCTGTTTAGGCGCATCACCAACTCTTAGCCGCTTCAATCACTTAGGCGCATGGGCACTATTTAGGGGCATCGCACTATTTAGGTGCTTGGCCAACACTTGGGCGGATGGCTAACACTTAGACGCATGGGCCACTGTTTAGGCGCATGGCCAACCCATGGGCGCATGGCCAACCCTTGGGCGCATGGCCAACCCTTGGGCGCATGGCCAACCCTTGGGCGCATGGCCAACACTTAGATGATGGGCCAACATGCTTGGCGCATGGTCCACTGTTTAGGCGCATGACCCACTCTTGGACGCATGGCCAACAATTAGGCATCTCGCCACTCATTTTAGACGCATGGGCCACTGTTTAGGTGCATGGGCCAATGTTTAGGCGCATGAGCCACCTCTGGGCGCATGGCCAACACTAAGGCGTCTGGCCACTCTTGCTGGACGCATGGGCCACTATTTGGGTGCAAGAACCACTGTTCATGTTCATGAAAACATTCTGAAATATTTTCTATGTTATCAACATCACCCGATTATCATTCTAATCATACCCAAACACAGATCTAACATACTAAGGCCATCTAAGCATGCTAATCATCATCACTAACCCATAATCATCACTATAACATACACACATACATACATCACTTCGAACATAAAGCTATAAACCCACGGTTTCTTTCAAAATGTTTACTTAGTATGCATAATAGCCCTAAATCAGTTGAAAATTAGTAAAAGAGGGGTTCTAGAAACTCACCTTGAGCAGCCTTTAAGCAACACACTTCAAGTTCGAGACCCACCTTCAATTCAGCTCTTGAATCCAAAAAACAAACACTAAACAACCAGAACTTCGGTCAAGAACTCGAAACCCAGCTCAAACCGAGCTCATATAAGAGATGACTTACCTTCGAAACTACTTCTTCCACTTTCCCTCTCTAGAACCGGGGCTCTCCCTCTTCTTCTTCCTCTGAGAGCAAAAGTAGTTTTTTGCTTTTGATATGGGCGACCATGCCCCTTAAATCCTTAAAAAATAAGGTTTTGTACTTTGTGCACTTTATCCCCCTCCACTTGTGCACAATTTCTTTTCTTTCTATTTACTTTTCTTTTCCTTTTGTTTAAATAGAAATTCAGGGTGTTACATTATCGCATGGATAGTTTTTGCTAACTGTATCAACCTTTTTTACTCTACAATTTCAATTTTCAAGCCTTCTAAACACCCTCCTAAGCTAAACTAATCAAATTCGATGGTAATGATCAATGTAATCAAACTAAACAACCACAAAGGGCACATAGTATCTACATTTAAATAGAAACCAAAACCGAACATGAAAATATAACAAATCACTTATGAAATCGATCCTCTCGCGCGCAAATTGCATCGACAATACTCCACAATCATCTTTGAAAACTCTGAGCTCACAAATCTACTAATTTCTATCCGAGTGATGACTCTCGATCCATGAAATCCTTCGTTAAGCTCTAGCCCATGGATACGATTTGTAAATGATAAATAAAACCACTCCTATCACTCATTAAGAAGCAAGAATAAAACTATTGCTATGGAATGAAAGTAATTACACTTCAATAATAAAACTCAATTTGTGACTGATGAAAAATAGGTCAAATCATGGTTACACGATGAAGAAGATAAGATTTCCTATTATTACAGTCGAAATTGGGTGGTTATAAATTTTTGCATCAAAGCATTTGTGAAAGCTTATAGAATACATGAAAAAGAAACTAGTTATACAAAAACATTATACAATAATAGTTATTGCATGGATAGTTTTTGCTAACCATATCAACCTTTTTTACTTTACAATTTCAATTTTCAAGCCTTCTAAACTCCCTCCTAAACTGAACTAAGCAAATTCGATGGTAATGATCAATGTAAGCAAACTAAACAACCACAAAGGGCAAATAGTATCTACATTTAAATAGAAACCAAAACCGAACATGAAAATAAACAAATCACCTATGAAATCGATCCTCTCGTGCGCAAAATGCATTCACAACACTCCGCAATCATCTTTGAACACTCTTGGCTCACAAATCTACTAAATTCTATCCAAATGATGACTCTCGATGCATGAAATCTTTCATTAAGCTCTAGACCATGGATACAATTTGTAAATGATCAATAAAACCACTCCTATCACTCAATAAGAAGCAAGAATCAAACTATTTTTATGGAATGAAAGTAATTAAACGTCAATAATAAAACTCAATTTATGATTGATGAAAATAAGTCAAATCATGGTAACATGACCAAGAAGTTAAGATTTTTTATTATTTCAATCGAAATTGGGCGATTATAGATTTTTGCATCAAAGCATTTGGTAAAGCTTAACAGAATACATGAAAAAAGAACTAGTTATACAAAACGTTATATGATAATAGTTATCGCGTGGATAGTTTTTGCTAACCATATCAACCTTTTTTACTCTACAATTTCAATTTTCAAGCCTTCTAAACACCCTCCTAAGCTAAACTAATCAAATTCGATCATAATGATCAATGTAATCAAACTAAACAACCACAAAGGGCACATAGTATCTACATTTAAGTAGAAACCAAAACCGAACATGAAAATATAACAAATCACTTATGAAATCGATCGTCTCGCACGGAAATTGCATTCACAACACTCCACAATCATCTTTGAACACTCTTGGCTCATAAATCTACTAATTTCTAGCCGAATGATGACTCTCGATCCATGAAATCCTTCATTAAGCTCTAGACCATGGATACGATTTGTAAATGATAAATGAAACCACTCCTATCACTCAATAAGAAGCAAGAATCAAACTATTTTTATGGAATGAAAGTAATTCACATCAATAATAAAACTCAATTTGTGATCGATGAAAAATAGGTCAAATCATGGTTACACGACGAAGAAGATAAGATTCCTATTATTTCAATCGAAATTGGGTGGTTATAATGTAACACCCGGTTATTTTATAAAGATAGGACATGAAGAATAAATGAAAGAAAAGAAATAAAGTCCAGGTGGAAGGACTAAAAGTGTCCAAAAGGACAAATCTTTGAAAAAGTTGGTGTAAAGGTGGGCATCGCCGCCCACCCTCACTTCACATCACCATTTTCTTCGGTTTTAGAGAGAGAGAGCATAGGAACTCTTGGTTGAAGAAAAAGAAGAAGAAGTGAAGTCGAATTCAAGGTAAGAATTTGTGGTTTTTAAATGTTTATGACGGGCTGAAAATGTTTTAAAATGATTTTTCGAAGTTTATGTATGTATACCCGTATGTATTGTGCATGTTGGATGTTCATTCTTGAATGCTTATAGGTTATTCCTGTTTAGAATAGCCATGTTAAGCTTAGAACAGAAGGGTTGATGATTGGGTTTGAAAACATACTAGGAACATGTTACATAGAGGGTCCATGTGCCTAGATAAGGCTCATGCGCCTGCAAATGCCTTAGAATGATTTAAGTGTAATCCATGCGCCTAAACAGTAGCCCATGCACCTAAGATTACCTTAGAAATGTTTGAGCATAGCCCATGTGCGTGAACAGTGGTCCATGCGCCTAGAAATATTAGTTGGATGACTAAGTGTAGGACCATGCGCCCCAATAGTTCCCATGCGCCCAAGTGGCTCATGCGCCTAAGTGTCCATGCGTCCGAATAACCCATCCGCCTAAGTGTTCATACGCACCAATAGTGCCCATGTGCCTGAATAGTTCATGCACCTAAATGATAAATGATAAGTGTTGGCTGATGCGCCTATATAGTGATGAAACGCCCAAACAGGGCTCATTCGCCCAAATAGTGCCAAAGCCCCTAAGCACTTAGAAATTTTTATAGAATTTTTGGGAGTATTTGCTTTTAGGGTTTTGACCAAGGGTTGACTGGGGCTTATTTATGATGATGTGTCATGCATGGTTATGATTGTTCATTATTATTATTTCTATTATTATTATTACTTATAGTATGTGACTTTACGTAGTATGTTTATTATCGTAACGTAAAGTATATTATAATAATAAAGTGAAAGAGCAATAAAGAAAAGAAAAGGAACATTAATGAAAATGTTAACAAGTCTTGCAAGCTTACAGGAGGTACACGACCATGTTGTTGTTAGCTCAACTGTGCTGTGGGTTAGCTACCCTATTATGCACACAGGGCCAATCAATTGAGATTGGCAGGACCTTTGTAGCGTGCCTGGGGTGATTGGGTCGGCCTTGTACACAGTACACAGAACCCTTTCGAGGGATACAGTTGACCCTTTCGAGGGATACAGTTGACGCTTTCGAGGGATATAGTTGACCCTTTAAAGGGGTACGGTTGACCTTTTCGGGGGATATAGTTGACCCTTTTGAGGGATATAGATGGCCCATCACTCGTTTTCCATCACGCATATAGTTGGGGTATTGCTCATTGGTCCATACAAAAAGTGAAAGATAAAGATAAAAGTTTACGAAACAGACAAGGCATACAGTAAAGAGAAAGAACAGTATCTGTTCATATAGTTAATGCGTGCTCGCATATACAGTACAGAGTTGTATTTTACAGAAAAGAGTATTTTCATATACAACATATAGAAAGTATTTTATTACTTTTAAAACTAGAACTCATTCAGCAACGCTGACTTTTATACATTTTCAGTTGGCATGTAATTATTGCTGAGGATGGCACGAGGGTGAAGCTACTCAGCAGGAAAAGACTAACATCCATTCGTATTCTATGTTGCTGTTGTTTTGTAATGTAGTAAAACAATTCTTTTGTATATAGTAAAATGATGATGTATTGCTTAACAACCGTGTTCTAAATGAAATGAATGGTTTTTGATAAATTATTTCTTTGCTTAAGTTTGTATAATTATAATGTGTAGTGTTTTTAACTGCTGTGATTGACCAACTGTGAGGTGCCTGGGAACGGGGCCTTACAAGTTGGTATTAGAGCCAAAGTTTAAGAGAATTGGGTTAAATAAACTTTCAAAAACTAAACTTAAACCGAAAGTGGGACAAATGGAGGGATGTCAGCCCGTGTAGCTACGTGCCATGAGGTATGTCTTTTCTTAATGGTAACCGGTATTATGTGTGCATGCTATTTGATTATGTGCTCTTAGTAGATTTAGATACTGACTAAGTCAGGATAGGAGATGCTTGGGGTATGAAGAGTAAAGTAAGTGGCTAATCACAACTGGCCATTGTAATTAGGGACTTACTATACTTGACATAAATTGAGTGTTACCTTGAATGACTGCATTAGTGTTTGAATCTTATAGTGTGCGTTTAGAAGATGGCTGGCGGTAGATCTTCAAAAGCCTCTCATGGTGGAGGTCACGGTGCTGCTCCGCTACCCAAGAGAGGGAGACCCAGAGTCGAGAAAGTGGTTCATGAAGAACCAGAGACCCCTCATCCAGAGGGTGGCGACGAGAGCACCAATCTGAGAGCCTCAGTAAAGGAGGCTGTGGTGGAAGAGGTTCACCACGTCATGCAGACGATTCTACTGTCTGTGGTGATAGAAGTGATCAAGGTAGTAAGGGAAGGGGAAAGAAAGGAAAGAAATAGGTCCTCGGGAGGACGGGAACAACCAGAGCCGGAAACGGTTCTCTCTGATGACGAGGAAAAGGAAGAAGAAGAGCCTGCGCCGGAGGCGACCCGAAACTGCAACTACGGGGCGATTATGAGATGCAAGCCCCCTACTTTCGATGGGAACGGCACTGCTGCAGTTGCTCACCGGTGGGTGAGGGAAATGAAGGTTGTCCTCGATATCGGTGAGTGTCGTGAAGAGCAGAAGGTGAAATTCACTACCACTCTTTTGTGGACTCGGCTTTGTGCTAGTGGGACAACATTGTCCAAGCCGAGGGTAGCAGGGCATTAGGAGAATGAGATGTCCTGAACTGAAGAAGTTAATGATTGAGGAATTTTGTCCTTACAGGGAGATGGACAAGGTAGAAAGAGAGTTCCTGCAGCTGGAGGCGGTAACAATGACACACCAGCAGTAGACCACTAAATTAATGAAATGGCATGGCTGGTGCCCGATCAAGTGACACCACTATCACGAAAGATTAAAAGATACATCCAAGGGCTACCGGCGGATATCCGTAGACATATGATCGCCGCCCGACCAAGCACTTTTAGGTTGGCGGTTGACTTGGCTGGCAGATTATATGATGAGCGTGAAGTGGTGGTGGCTGAGGTATATAAGAAGGGTGGTGGTGACCGGAACTGGAATGGGAAACGGTTTGGACGTGGTGGAGCCACTCCAAACAATAAGGTGGCAAAGGTGGGTGACTGACGTATGGTCACATCTGGTGCAGGGTTGAAGAAGTGTGGCAAATATGGAAGGGATCATACTGGTGAGTGTAGGATGGGAACGAATGTATGCTGCAGGTGTGGCAAGCCTGTCAACATCACTAGAGACTGTAAGAAGCCAAGGGCGGAGAGCTCTGGAGCAGAGAAGAAGAAGCCGGAGGAAGGAGGGCAGAGGACAAGTGCTAGAGCTTACACTATGACATGAGAGGAAGCCAGAGCTGATCCCGATGTTGTGTTAGGTATGTTTCTAGTAAACCAAACATGTGCCTCTGTATTTTTTGATTCTAGTGCTAGCAAGAGTTTCATTTCCACTACTTTCTGTGCTAAGTTGCATGTTAGTAGTAGAAAGGTCAGTACACCATTCGATGTAGAAACTGCTATAGGTAAGTCCACTAAAATTACTGATGTGATCGAGGACTATGCCATAGAACTAGAAGGTCATAGGTTTGCCGCTAGGTTACACATGATACCCCTAGGTGGATTTGATGTAGTACTAGGGATGGACTAGTTAGCAACCTATGAAGCAAACATCGTATGTCGGAAGAAGATGATTCGATTAGTTGCACCCAATAAGAGTTTGGTTACGATTCATGGTGATCGCGTTACTACGATCCCGAAGATGATTTCAATGGCGGTGGCAGGGAAGTGCATAAGACGTGGATGTAGTGCCTACTTGGCCTACGTAAAAGATGTGGATGCGTCGGTACCGCAATTATTTGAAGTGGCAGTGGTGTGCGACTTTCCGGATGTATTACCGGAAGACTTACCCAGCGTACCACGGGTCGCGAGATTGAGTTCCAAATTGATTTGATACCCGGTGCTCAACTCGTTGCCAAAGCACCATATCGGTTAGCTCCAACGAAAATGAAAGAACTAATGGAGCAGTTGCAAGAGCTGCTCGATAAGGGGTTCATTAGACCGAGTATCTCTCCCTGGGGTGCTCTGGTCCTGTTTGTGAAGAAGAAAGACGGTAGTATAAGGATGTGCATTGACTACCAAGAGCTGAACAAGTTGACTATGAAGAACTGATACCCCCTTCCAAGAATAGATGATCTGTTTGACCAGCTCCAAGGTGCCAGTTGGTTTTCAAGGATAGATCTTCGATATGGTTAGCATCAGCTGAAGGTGAAGGAGTAGGACATCCCTAAAACAGCTTTTCGCACGTGCTACGGTCACTATGAATTCCTTGTTATGTCATTTGGTCTGACCAATGCGGCAGCTGCTTTTATGGACTTGATGAATAGAGTGTGTCGGTCGATGTTGGATAGATCAATGATTGTGTTCATTGATGATATCCTGATCTACTCGAAGAGCAAAGAAGAGCATGTTGGACACATTCGGGAGGTGTTGGATACCTTAGAAGGGAGAAGTTGTATGCCAAATTCTCCAAGTGCGCGTTCTGGTTACGCGAAGTTCAATTCTTAGGTCACGTGATAAATCCCGAGGGGATTATGGTAGACCCTGCTAAGGTGGAGACTGTGATGCAATGGAAGTCTCCAAAGACGCCATCCGAAATTCGTAGTTTCTTGGGGTTAGTGGGATATTATCGAAGGTTCATTCAGGACTTCTCCAAGATAGCCTCCCCGTTGACTAAGCTGACCCGTAAGGATGTAAAGTTCATGTGGGGTGAAGAGCAAGAAAGGGCTTTTGAGGAGTTGAAGACCAGACTGACCCAAGCCCCTGTCTTGTGTTGTGTGTTGATGCAGAGAGGGAAGGTTATAGCCTATGCATCTCGACAGTTGAAAGTTCATGAGGTCAATTACCCCACTCATGACTTGGAGCTAGCAGCCGTGGTCTTTGCATTGAAGATTTGGAGGCACTATCTGTACGGGACGAAGTGCACCATTTTCACTAACCACAAGAGTTTGAAGTACTTCTTCGAGCAGAAGGATCTAAACATGAGGTAGAGACGATGGTTGGAGCATATAAAGGATGTTGCACCCTGAAAGGATCATACATGCCAATTCAATGGGTGAATTGATGAATGCTCAGCTGGAATCCCACAAGTCCAAGAAGAAATACAGATGCAAATCTGCTAAGGAAAAATAACAAGGGTTATCTTCCACATTAGTTAATACGGAAGACATAACTCTGATGCGGACAAGTGTTTACTTTTCCGTATTGACTAATGCGGAAGACATAATACTAATGCTGAACAAGTTACTCTTCCGCATTGACTAATGCGGAATAACAAAAGAAGATGCGGACAAGAATTTGCTCATCCGCATTGAAAAATGAGGCTGACTAACCAAATGCGCATAAGTATTTTTTAATCCGCATTAACCAATGCGGATGACCAACTTACTAATGTGGATGATCAAGTGGGGATGATGATCAAGATTATCTCATATGCATTTGTCAATGCGGATGAACAAGCAGAGATGCGAATACTTAGACTAGTTTCTGATGTATAGGTCAGGGGTAGTTTAGTGTTTTGTAAAGGCATCTTGACTGTCTATAAATAGAATAGTTTACCTCGTACTGAGCTGACGGCTGATAGATAGAGAATTTTTGTTGTAATCATTCTCTGTAATTTATCAACTTTCATATATTAATACAAACAACATTTAGGAGTATTTTCTTTGCATTGAATGTTCTTTCATTGTTTGTTTCTGTCACTCAATCATTGACTTAAGTATCATATTCGGTTCACAGTAAGAATATCACTCTAACTCAACCCTAGCAAAATGGTATCAGAGCTTTGGCTCTCGATTCTCTTTCAGATCTACGCACAGACTGAATAGAATTCGATTGATCTGGTAATCAAGTTGCTAGTAGTGGATATCATCATCTCAACTTAGTAAACAACAAGAATACTCCTGTTAAACAGCAAGATACTCCTGTCAAACAGCAAGAAAATCATTACAAGAACTCATTTTGAACCTCAAAAGAACTGCTTGAACAAGTCAGACTCATCAAACATAATCAATCTTAAAATCAACAAAATCTATACTTACACAAATCACATGGATTCTAACAGTTACTCTAAACTTGGTCATAACCTAAACCTCCCATGCTTAAGCACAAATCTGAGTTTAAACATTGGAGAATATGGTTTAGAAATTATATCACAGGTGTAGATCCTGATTTTTGGATCTCAATATGTAAGGGTCCAGATATCCCTGTTACTCTATCAATAGCTCAAGCTGTACTTTACAAGACTACTAGAATACCCATTGAAGACTTAACTCTGGATGAAGATGACTATAAGAAAATCAAGATTGACCTTAAAGCATACTCAATTCTGACTCAAGCACTCAAGATGGATGTGCTGAAAAGATTGGAAAAGTATGGAAGTGCTAAAGCTGTTTGGGATGCACTAAAGATTATGTGTGAAGGAAGCAGTGAGGTGGCTGAAATTAACAAAGACAAGCTGGTCAATCAGTATGAAACCTTCCACCACACCAAAGGAGAATGCATATCAAAACCACTGCATAGATTTGTACAGTTGGTAAATGACTTGGAAATCATGGGAGTTTCTTACAATATTAAAGAAATTAACAAGAAAATGCTTCACAGTCTCCCTGAAAGCTGGAAGCAGAATGTCACCATGCTGAAAAATACTCTTGATCTGGAGAGTACCACTTTAGACATTATGATAGCCTAGATTGAAGCTTTGGAACTTGATGAACGAAGCAAAACCTGAGTGGACCAAGAGTGATTGAGGCATACAAATTTCCTTTAGAATCTCATTCTGTTGAAAATGCTTTCATCACTGAGGAAGATGATTTAATCTCATCAAGAAATCAAATGAACAATACTGGGTTCATTGCAACTCCACCATTCAAACATCCATCAACTTCATCACAAACATAGAAAGTCTCCACTACTCCTCAAACCTCTCCTGAAGACTCAAGATCAGAAGAGCAAAAGGCAACTTACAATGCCTTTGTTGCAAGCTTTGAAGCCAACCTGGGAGGAAGACTCACTTCTGCCCAACTAATTCAGGAAGATTTGGAAGAAATGGATCATGATTGTGTTGAGGAAATGGATCTACAGTGGCAAATGGCAATGATTGCCATGAGAGCCAAGAAATTCTTCAGAAAAGGAAGAAAGTTAAGTCTGAATGAGAACACAAAACTTGGATATGACAAATCCAAGGTGAAATGCTTCAACTGTGGCATGACTGGCCATTTCTCAAGAGAGTGCAATGCCCCCAAAAGAAACATCTATCAAAGGAACTCCCCAGACCAATCATCATCACAGCCTAACTCAAGCTATCACTCCAACAATCAACAACAACAGTATCATCAACAAACATACCAGAATCAACCACAACTGACAAATCAAGCTCATGCAAACAGTCAGCCTTCTGCCAGTGCCCTTGTGATAAAACAAGATGGGATATGTGACTGGAGTGTGTATGCTGAGGAAGTCAAGCCTCAATTCCAAAATCTTGCTCTTATGGCTCACATCAACAATGGACCATCTTCAATGCCTACTGAGGTAAAAACTAACCTTTGTAGTGAAAAATGCATAAATGAATTACAAGAGTATGGGGAACACAACCATAAACTGGCAGATAAAATCAAAGAAGAAAAAGTGAAGTCAGAAATGATGAAGAGAGAACTAAAAAGTTTTGAAATCAAAATCAAATCTCTCATTTCTGACATAGAAAAACTGCATGGTGAGAAATGCACTCTTGCAGCGGAAAATGAGCTACTTACTGAAGAGTTAGCTCAAGCGAAAGCTCAACAATCTATGACTGAAGTGAAACTTGAAAAGATTCAAATGTATTCAGTCAAGTTGCAAGAGATGCTGGATTCCCAAAAGGATCCAAAGGACATGTCAGGGATTGTGTATAATTCATGTCCTCCACCATACAATGACAATTACACTGTCATGCCTGACTCTGTCTCACTCTCTGAATCAACTGAACATAAAACTATGGAACCTAAATCAGTACTGAAACAAGTGACAAATCCTCAAAAAAAACCTGATGTTTATTTTGAAACCAATGAAGATAAAATCAAGTTAGGTCACCCAATCAAAATCAAAGAGTGTTCAGACAAGACAGTGAGTGTCATGAAACCATCAAGCCCTGTAAAAGCAAGTGTACCTTTTATAAAATTCATACCATCTATTTTACAAGGCAAAAAGAAATATGTCAAGACAGTGAAACCCACTACTGAGAGTAGTTTTGATAATGAGATTATATCTCCACAAAATTCAAGCAAATCAGAAAAGGTTTCACTGAAAAAGAAAGAAACTATAAAACTGAGTTCAACACATAAAACTTCATTAGACCCTCAGTCATCAAGGTTAAGGTAGGGAGTTGGGTTGATATCTGTAACAAGGAACATGTTGACCAGTTTGAGAAAGAAGTAAGAAATAGGGTGAAGAAACATAAACAACCCAGACAATTAAACAAAAATAGTGTTATGAAGCAAACTACTAAAATGGCTGATTCTGATTCATCGGCTAAATATAAGAAAGTGACTCAGCAAAAGAAAATATCAGTTGAGTCACACAAGGAAAAATCTGATTCAAGAAACAAACAAATATATTGTGATATTTGTGACATGTTCAATCACAAGACAGATAAATGCTTCTTCAATCAATATTGTTCTATGTGTGATATGAATAATCACTCCACCAAAAATTGCTATTTCAACAAGTATTGTTCAATTTGTGACACGAACAATCACAATACATCTGATTGTTACTTTAATCAGAAGGGGTTGAGAATTCCCCAACACAAGCCCATCTCAAAACATCTACTGTGATGCACTCCGTCAGACCTTATCTTCATAATACTCAATCTAGGACACCTAGATCAACAAATGATAGAAATAACTTAAAGGATTTAAGGAAGGGTCAAAGAAATCATCTTACAATGAAACACAAATTTGACCTTCCTGAGCAAAAACCAACTTTTGATAATGAAAGCCGGGCTAAATTTTTACAAAGAAATAGAGACCAACAATTTCATTATTCATCTGAATCCTCAGTAGATGTTGATGATTCATCATCAAAAATCTCCCAGAACACCTCCATCCAAATCACAATTCAGATGGAAATACCAGGAGGTGACTATCATGAATAGGAACAGGAAACCCAAGACCATCATGGCTTGTGTTCCTTATTCTAATTAGCTCTTTTTACTTGTAGGTTCATCCACATAGGTCTAATAGCCTATGGTACGTAGACAGTGGATACTCCCGACACATGACTGGAGATCGTTCCCTTCTTCATGATTTCAAGTACATACAAGGAACTACTGTGGCATTCGGTGGGGATTCAGAAGGTGGTAGAATTACAGGAGAAGGATCTGTGACAAATGGGATGCTGAGCTTTGACAGAGTGAAATACTATGAACAACTGAATTTCAATCTGCTAAGTGTGTCTCAGATCTGCGACAAAAAATATTCCACTTACTTTATAGACACTCACTTCTACATTCTGAAACCTGGATTTCAGATTCCTAAAGAATGGGTTGTCTTAAAGACTCCGAGGAAGAATAATCCATATGTCTTAAACATGTGTGTAAGGATTCCTTAAGTCTGATGCAACCCAAAACATCCAAAGTGTCTCAGCAACATCCACTAAGTACTGAAGTGAAGAATGCTTCGGAAGTTTTACACAATGCATTAGAAAATACTCTAAGTGTAAAATCTTCCGAAGCCAAGACCAATATCTTCCGAAGCCAAAGATGAAATCTTCTAAAGCCTCAGAGACAAAGTCTTCCGAAGCTTCAAGTTATGAAGACAGATTTCTTCCGAAGACTTTTAAGACATGCTTTTTCTGATGTACTTTTCTGTAAAGCTAGACACCTTTCCGCTGTACCTCTGCAAGTCACCAACTTACATGAGTTGGTGAAAAGGTCCATGCTTTTGGTAACTGTACATTGAGGTCTTGAGTCTGTATACTTTTTACTTTATGTACTTTATCCTTTTTGTAATAGATAAGGATGTGAGCTATGGCATACCATAGTCACAAGTCAAAAGGCAATCTGCCTTTTGACTCTACAATTGATTTTGTTTGTGTGTCTAGTCAATTGTATCCAGCTGGCTTTCAAAGTATAGCCAGCTGTAGGATGTAGTATAAGTATCTCATGTTCTTGTATCTTTTATCTTATGCTTTGAAACACTTGTAAAAGAACATAGAGAAAGCAATATACTGCATTCTTGAAAACCAAACTCTCTTGTTCTGTCTCTTACTTTACTTGTGCTCTTTGTATCACTTTGGTTAACCCAGTTCACTATTTGATTAAAGTTTAGTTAATCTCCTCTTTTTGTGTCGTTGTGTTGTAATTGTGTTAAAGCCCTTAAACAGTCCTGCAATTGGTATGAGAGCTTTCCAGGTTCTTAATATAAGATCTAACCATCTTAAGATCCCTCACACACACAAAAACTAAACTTTTCAAATGGCTTCCATCTCAAAGACTGATATGGAGACTGGAACCATGAACAAATCCCCACTGATTACTCTTGATGATTTTGACACTTGGTGCATGAGGATGGAAGGCTTCATCAGGTCTCTTGACTCAAGAAGGTGGGAATCTGTTGTAAATGGACCTTTCATACCCAGCACCCCCTCTGCTACTGGTGCTGGTATGATCCCTAAAGATATGGCCAACTACTCAGATGAAGATAGGAAAAGAGTAGAGATTGATAGGAAGGCCATGACTGCTCTTTAGACTGCTCTCCCAAACTTTGTATACAGAGGTTTTAAGAAGTGCAAAACAGCTAAACAGCTGTGGGATGCACTGAAGCTGATGTATGAAGGCTCCTCTGAAGCCAAGGAGAAGAAGAAAGATCTTCTGAAGCAGCAGTTTGAAAATTTCACCTTCAAAGCAGGTGAAACCATGACCCAACAATACTTGAGGTATGTTGAGATTGTGGATACCCTAGTGGATGGAGGAGTACCTCTTGAGAACAGGGACATTGTAAGGAAGTTCATGTCCTCACTTCCTAGGCAATGGACACACTATTGTGTGGTGATCAAGAGGACTGAGAACCTTAAAACTCTTACTCTGACAGAGTTGTATGGGATTCTCAGTGGATACCAGATGGAAATGAACATGCAAGGTTCATCTGGAAACTCCAAGAATCAAATGGGTTCAACCCTTCATGTAGTTGAAAGGTACAGCATAGAACCCCAACATCATCTCATATGCTACCCTGACAACTCACATAAGGGTCCTTTCATCACCTTCCCGGAGACACCAAGAGAGAACTTTACTCAAGGAAGTCCATTCCAAGAGACAAGTTCTTCTCAAGCCTTTGTGTCTATTGATGAAAGCTGTGGAATTATCTCTTCACTCTTGAAGACCTGGACTGTATTCATCCAGATGACCTGGAATACATGGAGATAGTTCAGCACATGGCTCTCCTCACTCACAGAGCCAAGAAGTTCTACAAAAGAACATGAAGAAGATTTCCAAGCAATGCTATCAGTGGAAAGTTTGGGCTGGATAAAAGCAAAGTTAAGTGTTACAACTATAACCTTATGGGTCACTTTGCTATGGAGTGTAAGGCACCTAAAGAAAATGGGGGCCAAACACAACCCAGACCAAACTACACTGACAAAACTCCTCAGTGTGAGAAGACTAAGCAACATGTTGCTGTTGCTATTGAAGAAGGAGGTTTTGACTGGAGTTTTCAGGTGGAAGATGCTTCTCCAAACCAAGCACTGATGGCTGATCATGATGAAGCCAAGGTATTGGAACATCTCTGTACTCCTGAATGCATTGCTAAAGTAAATAGATACAGGTCCTACAACTTGGAGATGAGATCTGATCTTGAGTCCTTAAACATTTTAAAATCTGATTTTAGAAAGTCTGAAAATGATTATAAACTGAAAATAGAGGACTTAGAGAAAACCATTTCAGCTCTAAAACATGAACACACAGACTTTAGAACTCAAATTCAAGATCTCATAACCAAGCTAACTGAGTGCCAGGCTGAGCTTGTGATTAGCAAAGCCAGGGCATAAAAGAGTGTTCTTGAAGAAGAAACCTTCAAGAACATGATATCCTCATCCCTGCACAACAAAATGTGCTATCAAAACAGACAGGGACTGGGATCAAATAAGATAGCTCCTCCACACACAATCTTGTCTGTAAGATCTCCTAGATGTGGAACTTGTGAAGATGAGCTTCCTCTCATAGATCCTATAAGTGAGGATGATGAAGAAGTGATAGTGAAGAATTCCTCTGAGAAGAGTGAAGATGAGGATTCTTCCAAGGGCCACTATCCTTCTGAGGAGAAGAAATCAACTGTGATGACCAAGTCTAAGAGAAATAACTTGATCAGGAAGAGCAAAAAGAAAGAAAAGAAGGCTCAAGAAATCAAGGCTACTTATGATGCTAAGCAGAAACAAGTTTTTATCTCTGCAGGTTTCAAAGTAGTAAAGACTAAAGACATCAACCAAGACTCCTAAGCTAAGAGTACTGGTTCATGATCAATGTAACCAAACTAAACAACCACAAAGGGCAAATAGTATCTACATTTAAATAGAAACCAAAACCGAACATGGAAATAAACAAATCACCTATGAAATCAATCCTCTCGTGCGCAAAATGCATCCACAACACTCAACAGACATCTTTGAACACTCTTGGCTCACAAATCTACTAAATTCTTTCCAAATGATGACTCTCGATCCATGAAATCTTTCACTAAGCTCTAGACCATGGATACAATTTGTAAATGATAAATAAAACCACTCCTATCACTCATTAAGAAGCAAGAATAAAACTATTGTTATGGAATGAAAGTAATTACACATCAATAATAAAACTCAATTTGTGATTGATGAAAAATAGGTCGAATAATGGTTACACGACGAAGAAGATAAGATTTCCTATTATTTCAATCAAAATCGGGTGATTATAAATTTTTGTATCAAAGCATTTGTGAAAGCTGATAGAATACATGTAAAAGAAACTAGTTATACAAAAACGTTATACAATAATAGTTATCGCATGGATAGTTTCGGTTAACCGTATCAACCTTTTTTACTTTACAATTTCAATTGTCAAGCCTTCTAAACACCCTCCTAAACTAAACAAATCAAATTCAATGGTAATGATCAATGTAATCAAACTAAACAACCACAAAGGACAAATAGTATCTACATTCAAATAAAAACCAAAACGGAACATAAAAATAAAGAAATCACCTATGAAATCGATCCTCTCATGCGCAAAATGCATCCACAACACTCCACAGACATCTTTGAACACTCTTGGCTCACGAATCTACTAAATTCTTTCCAAATAATGACTCTCGATCCATGAAATACTTCATTAAGCTCTAGACCATGGATACGATTTATAAATTATCAATAAAACCACTCTTATCACTCAATAAGAAATAAGAACGAACCTATCATTATTGAAAGAAAGTAATTACATGTCAAACATAAAACTCAATGTGTGATTGATAATAAATCAGTCAAATTATGGTAATATGACCAAGAAGATAAGATTTCCAATTTATTCAATCGAAATTAGGCGATTATAGATTTTTGCATCGAAGAGTTTGTGAAAGGTTAATAAAAAGGAACTAGTTATACGAATACGTTATACAATAATAGTTATCGCATGTATAGTTTTTGCTAACCGTATCAACATTTTATAGTCTACAATTTGGATTTTGAAGCCTTTTAAACACCCTTTTAAACTAAACTAATCAAATTCGATGGTAATGATCGATCTAATCAAACTAAACAACCACAAAGGGCAAATTGTATCTACATTGAAATAGAAACCAAAACCGAACAGGAAAATAATCAAATCACCTTTGAAATCAATCCTCTCATGCGCAAAATGCAACAAAAACACTTCACAAACATCTTTGAACACTCTTGGCTCACAAATCTACTAAATTCTATCAAAATGATGACTCTCGATCCATGAAATCCTTCAATAAGCTCTAGACTATGGTTACGATTTGTCAATGATCAATAAAACCACTCTTATTACTCAATAAGAAGCAAGAATCAAACTATCATTATAGAATGAAAGTAATTACACGTCAAACATAAAACTCAATTTATGATTGATGAAAATAAGTCAAATCATGGTAACATGACCAAGAAGATAAGATTTTTTTATTATATTAATCGAAATTGGGCGATTATAGATTTTTGCATCAAAGCATTTGGTAAAGCTTAACAGAATACATGAAAAAAGAACTAGTTATACAAAAACGTTATATGATAATAGTTATCGCGTGGATAGTTTTTGCTAACCATATCAACCTTTTTACTCTACAATTTCAATTTTCAAGCCTTCTAAACACCCTCCTAAGCTAAACTAATCAAATTCGATCATAATGATCAATGTAATCAAACTAAACAACACAAAGGGCACATAGTATCTACATTTAAGTAGAAACCAAAACCGAACATGAAAATATAACAAATCACTTATGAAATCGATCGTCTCGCGCGGAAATTGCATTCACAACACTCCACAATCATCTTTGAACACTCTTGGCTCATAAATCTACTAATTTCTATCCGAATGATGACTCTCGATGCATGAAATCTTTCATTAAGCTCTAGACCATGGATACAATTTGTAAATGATCAATAAAACCACTCCTATCGCTCAATAAGAAGCAAGAATCAAACTATTGTTATGGAATGAAAGTAATTAAACGTCAATAAGAAAACTCAATTTATGATTGATGAAAATAAGTCAAATCATGGTAACATGACCAAGAAGATAAGATTTTTTTATTATTTTAATCGAAATTGGGCGATTATAGATTTTTGCATCAAAGCATTTGGTAAAGCTTAACAGAATACATGAAAAAGACCTAGTTATACAAAAACATTATATAATAATAGTTATCGCATAAATAGTTTTTGCTAACTGTGAACCTTTTTTAATCTACAATATCAATTTTCAAGCCTTCTAAACACCCTCCTAAGCTAAACTAATCAGTTTCGATGGTAATGATCAATGTAATCAAACTAAACAACCACAAAGGGCACATAGTATCTACATTTAAATAGAAACCAAAACCCAACATGAAAATGTAACAAATCACTTATGAAATCGATCCTCTCGCGCACAAATTGCATCCACAACACTCCACAATCATCTTTGGACACTCTGGGCTCACAAATCCACTAATTTCTATCCAAATGATGACTCTCGATCCATGAAATCCTTCTTTAAGCTCTAGACCATGGATACGCTTTGTAAATGATAATAAAACCACTCTTATCACTCATTAAGAAGCAAGAATAAAACTATTGTTATGGAATCAAAGTAACTACACGTAAATAATAAAACTCAATTTGTGATTGATGAAAAATAGGTCAAACATGGTTACACGACGAAGAAGATAAGATTTCCTATTATTTCAATTGAAATTGGGTGGTTATAAATTTTTGCATCATAGCATTTGTGAAAGCTTATAGAATATATGAAAACGAAACGTGTTATACAAAAACATTATACAAAGACGTTATACAATAATAGTTATCGCATGGATAGTTTTTGCTAACCGTATCAACCTTTTTTACTTTACAATTTCAATTTTCAAGCCTTCTAAACGCCCTCCTAAACTAAACTAATCAAATTCGATGGTAATGATCAATGTAACCAAACTAAACAACCACAAAGGGCAAATAGTATGTGCATTTAAATAGAAACCAAAACCTAACATGAAAATAAACAAATGACCTATGAAATCGATCCTCTCGTGCGCAAAATGCATCCACAACACTCCATAATCATCTTTGAGCACTCTTGGCTCACAAATCTACTAAATTCTATCCAAATGATGACTCTTGATCCATGAAATCTTTCATTAAGCTCTAGACCATGGATGCGATTTGTAAATGATCAATAAAACCACTCCTATCACTCAGTAAGAAGCAAGAATCAAACTATTGTTATGGAATGAAAGTAATTACACGTCAATAATAAAACTCAATTTGTGATTGATGTAAAATAAGTCAAATCATGGTTACACAACAAAGAAAATAAGATTTCTAATTATTTCAATCGAAATTGGGCGATTATAAATTTTTGCATCAAAGCATTTGTAAAAGCATAATAGAATACGTGAAAAAGAAACTCGTTATACAAAAATGTTATACGATAATAATTATTGCATGGATTGTTTTTGTTAACCGTATCTACCTTTTTTTTACACTACTATTTATATTTTCAAGCCTTCTAAATACCCACTTAAACTAAACTAATCAAATTTGATGGTAATAATCAATGTAATCAAACTAAAGAATCACAAAGGGCAAATAGTCTCTACATTCAAATAAAAACCAAAACCGAACATGAAAACAAAAAAATCACCTATGAGATCGATCCTCTCGTGCGCAAAATGCATCCACAACGCTCCACAGACATCTTTGAACACTCTTGGACCAAAAATCTACAAAATTCTTTTCAAAGAATGACTCTCGATCCATGAAATACTTCATTAAGCTCAAGACCATGGATACGATTTGTAAATTATCAATAAAACCACTCTTATCACTCAATAAGAAATAAGAACGAAACTATCATTATGGAAAGAAAGTAGTTACATGTCAAACATAAAACTCAATGTGTGATTGATAATATATCAGTCAAATTATGGTAATATGACCAACAAGATAAGATTTCCAATTTATTCAATCGAAATTGGGCGATTATAGATTTTTGCATCGAAGCGTTTGTGAAAGGTTAATAAAAAGGAACTAGTTATACAAAAACATTATACAATAATAGTTATTGCATGTATAGTTTTTGCTAACCGTATCAACCTTTTTACTCTACAATTTCAATTTTCAAGCCTTCTAAACACCCTCCTAAGCTAAACTAATCAATTTCAATGGTAATAATCAATGTAATCAAACTAAACAACCACAAAGGCACATAGTATCTACATTTAAATAGAAACCAAAACTGAAGATGAAAATATAACAAATCACATATGAAATCGATCCTCTCGTGCGCAAAATGCATCAACAACACTCCACAATCTTCTTTGAACACTCTTGGCTCCCAAATCTACAAAAATCTATCCAAATGATGACTCTCCATCCATGAAATCTTTCATAAAGCTCTAGACCATGGATGCGATTTGTAAATGATCAATAAAACCACTCCTATCACTCATTAAGAAGCAAGAATAAAACTATTGTTATGGAATGAAAGTAATTACACGTCAATAATAAAACTCAATTTGTGATTGATGAAAAATAGGTCAAATCATGGTTACACGATGAAGAAGATAAGATTTCCTATTATTTCAATCGAAATTGGGTGGTTATAAATTTTTGCATCATAGCATTTGTGAAAGCTTATAGAATACATGAAAAAGAAACTAGTTATACAAAAATGTTTTACAATAATAGTTATCACATGGATAGTTTTTGCTAACCGTATCAACCTTTTTTACTTTACAATTTCAATATTCAAGCCTTCTAAACACCCTCCTATCCTAAACTAATCAAATTCGATGGTAATGATCAATGTAATCAACTAAACAACCACAAAGGGGAAAATAGTATGTGCATTTAAATAGAAACCAAAACCGAACATGAAAATAAACAAATGACCTATGAAATCGATCCTCTCGTGCGCAAAATGCATCCACAATACTCCACAATCATCTTTGAACACTCTTGGCTCACAAATCTACTAAATTCTATCCAAATGATGACTCTCGATCCATGAAATCTTTCATTAAGCTCTAGACCATGGATGTGATTTGTAAATGATCTATAGAACCACTCCTATCACTCAATAAGAAGCAAGAATCACACTATTAGGAATCAAAGTAATTACACGTCAATAATAAAACTCAGTTGTGATTGATGTAAGATAAGTCAAATCATGGTTACACAAGGAAGAATATAAGATTCTTATTATTTAAATTGAAATTGGGTGATTATAAATTTTTGCATCAAAGCATTTGTAAAAGCTTAATACAATACGTTAAAAAGAAACTAGTTATACAAAAATGGTATACAATAATAGTTATCGCACGGATAGTTTTTGTTAACTGTATCAACCTTTTTTACACTACTATTTAGAATTTCATGCCTTCAAAATACCCACTTAAACTAGACGAATCAAATTCGATGGTAATAATCAATGTAATCAATCTAAACAATCACAAAGGGAAAATAGTCTCTACATTCAAATAAAAACCAAACCCAAACATGAAAATAAACAAATCACCTCTGAGATCGATCCTCTCGTGCGCAAAATGCATCCAAAACGCTCCATAGACATCTTCGAACACTCTTGGCTCACAAATTTACTAAATTCTTTCCAAGAATGACTCTCCATACATGAAATACTTCATTAAGCTCTAGACCATGGATACGATTTGTAAATTATCAATAAAACCACTCTTATCACTCAATAAGAAAGAAGAACGAAACTATCATTATCGAAAGAAAGTAATTACATGTCAAACATAAAACTCAATGTGTGAATGATAATAAATCAATTAAATTATAGTAATATGACCAAGGAGATAAGATTTCCAATTTATTCAATCGAAATTGGGCGATTATGGATTTTTGCATCGAAGCGTTTGTGAAAAGTTAATAAAAAGTAAGTAGTTATACAAAAACGTTATACAATAATAGTTATTGCATGTATAGTTTTTGCTAATCGTATCAACCTTTTTACTCTACAATTTCAATTTTCAAGCCTTCTAAACACCCTCCTAACCTAAACTAATCAATTTTGATGGTAATGATCAATGTAATCAAACTAAACAACCACAAAGGGCACATAGTATCTACATTAAATAGAAATCAAAACCAAACATGAAAATAAACAAATCACCTATGAGATCGATCCTCTCGTGCGCAAAATGCATCCACAACGCTCCACAGACATCTTTGAACACTCTTGGACCAAAAATCTACAAAATTCTTTTCAAAGAATGACTCTCGATCCATGAAATACTTCATTAAGCTCAAGACCATGGATACGATTTGTAAATTATCAATAAAACCACTCTTATCACTCAATAAGAAATAAGAACGAAACTATCATTATGGAAAGAAAGTAGTTACATGTCAAACATAAAACTCAATGTGTGATTGATAATATATCAGTCAAATTATGGTAATATGACCAACAAGATAAGATTTCCAATTTATTCAATCGAAATTGGGCGATTATAGATTTTTGCATCGAAGCGTTTGTGAAAGGTTAATAAAAAGGAACTAGTTATACAAAAACATTATACAATAATAGTTATTGCATGTATAGTTTTTGCTAACCGTATCAACCTTTTTACTCTACAATTTCAATTTTCAAGCCTTCTAAACACCCTCCTAAGCTAAACTAATCAATTTCAATGGTAATAATCAATGTAATCAAACTAAACAACCACAAAGGGCACATAGTATCTACATTTAAATAGAAACCAAAACTGAAGATGAAAATATAACAAATCACATATGAAATCGATCCTCTCGTGCGCAAAATGCATCAACAACACTCCACAATCTTCTTTGAACACTCTTGGCTCCCAAATCTACAAAAATCTATCCAAATGATGACTCTCCATCCATGAAATCTTTCATAAAGCTCTAGACCATGGATGCGATTTGTAAATGATCAATAAAACCACTCCTATCACTCATTAAGAAGCAAGAATAAAACTATTGTTATGGAATGAAAGTAATTACACGTCAATAATAAAACTCAATTTGTGATTGATGAAAAATAGGTCAAATCATGGTTACACGATGAAGAAGATAAGATTTCCTATTATTTCAATCGAAATTGGGTGGTTATAAATTTTTGCATCATAGCATTTGTGAAAGCTTATAGAATACATGAAAAAGAAACTAGTTATACAAAAATGTTTTACAATAATAGTTATCACATGGATAGTTTTTGCTAACCGTATCAACCTTTTTTACTTTACAATTTCAATATTCAAGCCTTCTAAACACCCTCCTATCCTAAACTAATCAAATTCGATGGTAATGATCAATGTAACCAAACTAAACAACCACAAAGGGGAAATAGTATGTGCATTTAAATAGAAACCAAAACCGAACATGAAAATAAACAAATGACCTATGAAATCGATCCTCTCGTGCGCAAAATGCATCCACAATACTCCACAATCATCTTTGAACACTCTTGGCTCACAAATCTACTAAATTCTATCCAAATGATGACTCTCGATCCATGAAATCTTTCATTAAGCTCTAGACCATGGATGTGATTTGTAAATGATCTATAGAACCACTCCTATCACTCAATAAGAAGCAAGAATCACACTATTAGGAATCAAAGTAATTACACGTCAATAATAAAACTCAGTTTGTGATTGATGTAAGATAAGTCAAATCATGGTTACACAAGGAAGAATATAAGATTTCTTATTATTTAAATTGAAATTGGGTGATTATAAATTTTTGCATCAAAGCATTTGTAAAAGCTTAATACAATACGTTAAAAAGAAACTAGTTATACAAAAATGGTATACAATAATAGTTATCGCACGGATAGTTTTTGTTAACTGTATCAACCTTTTTTACACTACTATTTAGAATTTCATGCCTTCAAAATACCCACTTAAACTAGACGAATCAAATTCGATGGTAATAATCAATGTAATCAATCTAAACAATCACAAAGGGAAAATAGTCTCTACATTCAAATAAAAACCAAACCCAAACATGAAAATAAACAAATCACCTCTGAGATCGATCCTCTCGTGCGCAAAATGCATCCAAAACGCTCCATAGACATCTTCGAACACTCTTGGCTCACAAATTTACTAAATTCTTTCCAAAGAATGACTCTCCATACATGAAATACTTCATTAAGCTCTAGACCATGGATACGATTTGTAAATTATCAATAAAACCACTCTTATCACTCAATAAGAAAGAAGAACGAAACTATCATTATCGAAAGAAAGTAATTACATGTCAAACATAAAACTCAATGTGTGAATGATAATAAATCAATTAAATTATAGTAATATGACCAAGGAGATAAGATTTCCAATTTATTCAATCGAAATGGGCGATTATGGATTTTTGCATCGAAGCGTTTGTGAAAAGTTAATAAAAAGTAAGTAGTTATACAAAAACGTTATACAATAATAGTTATTGCATGTATAGTTTTTGCTAATCGTATCAACCTTTTTACTCTACAATTTCAATTTTCAAGCCTTCTAAACACCCTCCTAACCTAAACTAATCAATTTTGATGGTAATGATCAATGTAATCAAACTAAACAACCACAAAGGGCACATAGTATCTACATTAAATAGAAATCAAAACCAAACATGAAAATATAACAAATCACTTATGAAATCAATCATCTCGTGTGCAAAATGCATCTACAACACTCCACAATCAACTTTGAACACTCTTGGCTCATAAATCTACTAAATTCTATACAAATGATGACTCTAGATCCATGAAATCTTTGATTAAGGTCTAGACCATGGATGCGATTTGTAAATTATCAATAAAACCACTCCTATCGCTCAATAAGAAGCAAGAATCAAACTATTGTTATGGAATGAAAGTAATTACACGTCAATAATAAAACTCAGTTTGTGATTGATGTAAAATAAGTCAAATCATGGTTACACAACGAAGAATATATGATTTCTTATTATTTAAATCGAAATTGGGCGATTATAAATATTTGCATCAAAGCATTTGTAAAAGCTTAATACAATACGTGAAAAAGAAACTAGTTATACAAAAATGTTATACAATAATAGTTATCGCACGCATAGATTTTGTTAACCGTATCAACATTTTTTACACTACTATTTACATTTTCAAGCCTTCTAAATACCCACTTAAGGTAAACTAATCAAATTCGATGGTAATAATCAATGTAATCAAACTAAACAATCACAAAGGGCAAATAGTCTCTACATTCAAATAAAAACAAAACCGAACATGAAAATAAACAAATCACCTATGAGATCGATCCTCTCATGCGCAAAATGCATCCACAACGCTCCACAGACATCTTCGAACACTCTTGGCTCACTAATCTACTAAATTCGTTCCTAAGAATGACTCTCGATACATGAAATACATTTAAGCTCTAGACCATGGATATGATTTGTAAATTATCAATAAAACCACTCTTATCACTCAATAAGAAATAAGAACGACACTATCATTATTGAAAGAAAGTAATTACATGTCAAACATAAAACTCAATGTGTGATTGATAATAAATGAGTCAAATTATGGTAATATGACCAAGAAGATAAGATTTCCAATTTATTCAATTGAAATTGGGCAATTATGGATTTTTGCATCGAAGCATTTGTGAAAGGTTAATAAAAAGGAACTAGTTATACAAAAACGTTATACAATAATAGTTATCGCATGTATAGTTTTTGCTAACCGTATCAACCTTTTCTACTCTACAATTTCAATTTTCAAGCCTTCTAAACACCCTCCTAAGCTATACTAATAAATTTCGATGGGAATGATCAATGTAATCAAACTAAACAACCACAAAGGGCACATAGTATCTACATTAAATAGAAACCAAAACCGAACATGAAAATATAACAAATCACTTATGAAATCAATCCTCTCGTGTGCAAAATGCATCCACGACACTCCACTATCAAATTTGAACACTCTTGGCTCTCAAATCTACTAAAGTTTATCCAAATGATGACTCTCGATTCGTGAAATCTTTCATTAAGCTCTACACCATGGATGCGATTTGTACATGATCAATAAAACCACTCCTATCACTCAATAAGAAGCAAGAATCAAACTATTGTTATGGAATGAAAGTAATTACACGTCAATAATAAAACTCAATTTGTGATTGATGTAAAATAAGTCAAATCATGGTTACACAACAAAGAATATAGATTTCTTATTCTTTCAATCGAAATTGGGCGATTATAAATTTTTGCATCAAAGCATTGATAAAAGCTTAATAAAATACGTGAAAAAGAAACTAGGGATACAAAAATGTTATACAATAATAGTTATCGCTTGGATAGTTTTTGCTAACCGTATCAACCTTTTTTACTTTACAATTTCAATATTCAAGCCTTCTAAACACTCTCCTAACATAAACTAATCAAATTCGATGATAATGATCAATGTAACCAAACTAAACAACCACAAAGGGAAAATAGTATCTGCATTTAAATAGAAACCAAAACCGAACATGAAAATAAACAAATGACCTATGAAATCGATCATCTGGTGCGCAAAATGCATCCACGACACTCCACAATCATTTTTGAACACTCTCGGCTCACAAATCTACTAATTCTATCCAAATGATGACTCTCGATCCATGAAATCTTTCATTAAGTTGTAGACTATGGACGCGATTTGTAAATGATCAATAAAACCACTCCTATCACTCAATAAGAAGCAAGAATCAAACTATTGTTATGGAATGATAGTAATTACATGTCAATAACAAAACAGAATTTGTGATTGATGTAAAATAAGTCAAATCATGGTTACACAACGAAGAATATAAGATTTCTTATTATTTCAATCGAAATGGGCTATTATGAATTTTTGCATTAAAGCATTTGTGAAAGGTTAATAGAATACGTGAAAAAGAAACTAGTTATACAAAAATGTTATACAGTAATAATTATCACATGGATAGTTTTTGTTAACCGTATCAACCATTTTTACACTACTATTTAGATTTTCTAGCCTTCTAAATACCCACTTAAACTTAACTAATCAAATTCGCTGGTAATAATCAATGTAATCAAACTAAACAATCACAAAGGGAAAATAGTCTCTACATTCAATTAAAAACCAAAACCGAACATGAAAACAAAAAAATCACCTATGAGATCGATCCTCTCATGCGCAAAATGCATCCATAACGCTCCACAGACATCTTCGAACACTCTTGGCTCACAAATCTACTAAATTCTTTCCAAAGAATGACTCTCGATCCATGAAATACTTCATTAAGCTCTAGACCATGGATATGATTTGTAAATTATCAATAAAACACTCTTATCACTCAATAAGAAGTAAGAACGAAACTATCATTATGGAAAGAAAGTAATTACATGTCAAACATAAAACTCAATGTGTGATTGATAATAAATCAGTCAAATTATGGTAATATGACCAAGAAGATAAGATTTCCAATTTATTCAATCGAAATTGGGCTATTATAGATTTTTGCATCGAATCGTTTGTGAAAGGTTAATAAAAAGGAACTAGTTATACAAAAACGTTATACAATAATAGTTATCGCATGTATAGTTTTTGATAACCGTATCAACCTTTTTACTCTACAATTTCAATTTCAAGCGTTCTAAACACCCTCCTAAGCTAAAAACTAATCAATTTCGATGGTAATGATCATTGTGATCAAACTAAACAACCACAAAGGGCACATAGTATCTACATTTAAATAGAAACCAAAACCGAACATGAAAATATAACAAATCACTTATGAAATCGATCCTCTCGCACGCAAATTGCATCCACAACACTCCACAATCGTCTTTGAACACTCTGGGCTGACAAATCTACTAATTTCTATCCAAATGATGTCTCTTGATCCATGAAATCCTTCATTAAGCTCTAGACCATGGATACGATTTGTAATTGATAAATAAAACCACTCCTATCACTCATTAAGAAGCAAGAATAAAACTCTTGTTATGGAATGAAAGTAATTACACGTCAATAATAAAACTCAAATTGTGACCGATGAAAAATAGGTCAAATCATGGTTACACGACGAAGAAGATAAGATTTCCTATTTTTTCAATCGAAATTGGGTGGTTATAAAATTTTACATCATAGCATTTGTGAAAGCTTGTAGAATACATGAAAAAGAAACTACTTATGCAAAAATGTATACAATGATAGTTATCGCATGGATAGTTTTTGCTAACCGTATCAACCTTTTTTACTTTACAATTTCAATTTTCAAGCCTTCTAAACGCCCTCCTAAACTAAACTAATCAAATTCGATGGTAATGATCAATGTAACCAAACTAAACAACCACAAGGGCAAATAGTATCTGCATTTAAATAGAAACCAAAACCTAACATGAAAATAAACAAATGACCTATGAAATCGATCCTCTCGTGCGCAAAATGCATCCACAATCATCTTTGAACACTCTTGGCTCACAAATCTACTAAATTCTATCCAAATGATGACTCTTGATCCATGAAATCTTTCATTAAGCTCTAGACCATGGATGCGATTTGTAAATGATCAATAAAACCACTCCTATCACTCATTAAGAAGCAAGAATAAAACTATTGTTATGGAATGAAAGTAATTACACGTCAATAATAAAACTCAATTTATGATTGATGTAAAACAAGTCAAATCATGGTTACACAACAAAGAATATAAGATTTCTTATTATTTCAATCAAAATTGGGCGATTACAAATTTTTGCATCAAAGCATTTGTAAAAGCATAATAGAATACGTGAAAAAGAAACTAGTTATACAAAAATGTTATACAATAAGAATTATCGCATGGATAGTTTTTGTAAACTATATCTACCTTTTTTTACACTACTATTTAGATTTTCAAGCTTTCTAAATACCCACTTAAACTAAACTAATCAAATTCGATGGTAATAATCAATGTAATCAAACTAAACAATCACAAAGGGAAAATAGTCTCTACATTCAAATAAAAACCAAAACCGAACATGGAAATATACAAATCACCTATGAGATCGATCCTATCGTGCGCAAAATGCATCCACAACGCTCCACAGACATCTTCGAACACTCTTGGCTCACTAATCTACTAAATTCGTTCCTAAGAATGACTCTCGATACATGAAATACATTTAAGCTCTAGACCATGGATATGATTTGTAAATTATCAATAAAACCACTCTTATCACTCAATAAGAAATAAGAACGACACTATCATTATTGAAAGAAAGTAATTACATGTCAAACATAAAACTCAATGTGTGATTGATAATAAATGAGTCAAATTATGGTAATATGACCAAGAAGATAAGATTTCCAATTTATTCAATTGAAATTGGGCAATTATGGATTTTTGCATCGAAGCATTTGTGAAAGGTTAATAAAAAGGAACTAGTTATACAAAAACGTTATACAATAATAGTTATCGCATGTATAGTTTTTGCTAACCGTATCAACCTTTTCTACTCTACAATTTCAATTTTCAAGCCTTCTAAACACCCTCCTAAGCTATACTAATAAATTTCGATGGGAATGATCAATGTAATCAAACTAAACAACCACAAAGGGCACATAGTATCTACATTTAAATAAAAACCAAAACCGAACATGAAAATATAACAAATCACTTATGAAATCAATCCTCTCGTGTGCAAAATGCATCCACGACACTCCACTATCAAATTTGAACACTCTTGGCTCTCAAATCTACTAAAGTTTATCCAAATGATGACTCTCGATTCGTGAAATCTTTCATTAAGCTCTACACCATGGATGCGATTTGTACATGATCAATAAAACCACTCCTATCACTCAATAAGAAGCAAGAATCAAACTATTGTTATGGAATGAAAGTAATTACACGTCAATAATAAAACTCAATTTGTGATTGATGTAAAATAAGTCAAATCATGGTTACACAACAAAGAATATAAGATTTCTTATTCTTTCAATCGAAATTGGGCGATTATAAATTTTTGCATCAAAGCATTGATAAAAGCTTAATAAAATACGTGAAAAAGAAACTAGGGATACAAAAATGTTATACAATAATAGTTATCGCTTGGATAGTTTTTGCTAACCGTATCAACCATTTTTACTTTACAATTTCAATATTCAAGCCTTCTAAACACTCTCCTAACATAAACTAATCAAATTCGATGATAATGATCAATGTAACCAAACTAAACAACCACAAAGGGAAAATAGTATCTGCATTTAAATAGAAACCAAAACCGAACATGAAAATAAACAAATGACCTATGAAATCGATCATCTGGTGCGCAAAATGCATCCACGACACTCCACAATCATTTTTGAACACTCTCGGCTCACAAATCTACTAAATTCTATCCAAATGATGACTCTCGATCCATGAAATCTTTCATTAAGTTGTAGACTATGGACGCGATTTGTAAATGATCAATAAAACCACTCCTATCACTCAATAAGAAGCAAGAATCAAACTATTGTTATGGAATGATAGTAATTACATGTCAATAACAAAACAGAATTTGTGATTGATGTAAAATAAGTCAAATCATGGTTACACAACGAAGAATATAAGATTTCTTATTATTTCAATCGAAATTGGGCTATTATGAATTTTTGCATTAAAGCATTTGTGAAAGGTTAATAGAATACGTGAAAAAGAAACTAGTTATACAAAAATGTTATACAGTAATAATTATCACATGGATAGTTTTTGTTAACCGTATCAACCATTTTTACACTACTATTTAGATTTTCTAGCCTTCTAAATACCCACTTAAACTTAACTAATCAAATTCGCTGGTAATAATCAATGTAATCAAACTAAACAATCACAAAGGGAAAATAGTCTCTACATTCAATTAAAAACCAAAACCGAACATGAAAACAAAAAAATCACCTATGAGATCGATCCTCTCATGCGCAAAATGCATCCATAACGCTCCACAGACATCTTCGAACACTCTTGGCTCACAAATCTACTAAATTCTTTCCAAAGAATGACTCTCGATCCATGAAATACTTCATTAAGCTCTAGACCATGGATATGATTTGTAAATTATCAATAAAACCACTCTTATCACTCAATAAGAAGTAAGAACGAAACTATCATTATGGAAAGAAAGTAATTACATGTCAAACATAAAACTCAATGTGTGATTGATAATAAATCAGTCAAATTATGGTAATATGACCAAGAAGATAAGATTTCCAATTTATTCAATCGAAATTGGGCTATTATAGATTTTTGCATCGAATCGTTTGTGAAAGGTTAATAAAAAGGAACTAGTTATACAAAAACGTTATACAATAATAGTTATCGCATGTATAGTTTTTGATAACCGTATCAACCTTTTTACTCTACAATTTCAATTTCAAGCGTTCTAAACACCCTCCTAAGCTAAAAACTAATCAATTTCGATGGTAATGATCATTGTGATCAAACTAAACAACCACAAAGGGCACATAGTATCTACATTTAAATAGAAACCAAAACCGAACATGAAAATATAACAAATCACTTATGAAATCGATCCTCTCGCACGCAAATTGCATCCACAACACTCCACAATCGTCTTTGAACACTCTGGGCTGACAAATCTACTAATTTCTATCCAAATGATGTCTCTTGATCCATGAAATCCTTCATTAAGCTCTAGACCATGGATACGATTTGTAATTGATAAATAAAACCACTCCTATCACTCATTAAGAAGCAAGAATAAAACTCTTGTTATGGAATGAAAGTAATTACACGTCAATAATAAAACTCAAATTGTGACCGATGAAAAATAGGTCAAATCATGGTTACACGACGAAGAAGATAAGATTTCCTATTTTTTCAATCGAAATTGGGTGGTTATAAAATTTTACATCATAGCATTTGTGAAAGCTTGTAGAATACATGAAAAAGAAACTACTTATGCAAAAATGTTATACAATGATAGTTATCGCATGGATAGTTTTTGCTAACCGTATCAACCTTTTTTACTTTACAATTTCAATTTTCAAGCCTTCTAAACGCCCTCCTAAACTAAACTAATCAAATTCGATGGTAATGATCAATGTAACCAAACTAAACAACCACAAAGGGCAAATAGTATCTGCATTTAAATAGAAACCAAAACCTAACATGAAAATAAACAAATGACCTATGAAATCGATCCTCTCGTGCGCAAAATGCATCCACAATCATCTTTGAACACTCTTGGCTCACAAATCTACTAAATTCTATCCAAATGATGACTCTTGATCCATGAAATCTTTCATTAAGCTCTAGACCATGGATGCGATTTGTAAATGATCAATAAAACCACTCCTATCACTCACTAAGAAGTAAGAATCAAACTATTGTTATGGAATGAAAGTAATTACACGTCAATAATAAAACTCAATTTATGATTGATGTAAAACAAGTCAAATCATGGTTACACAACAAAGAATATAAGATTTCTTATTATTTCAATCAAAATTGGGCGATTACAAATTTTTGCATCAAAGCATTTGTAAAAGCATAATAGAATACGTGAAAAAGAAACTAGTTATACAAAAATGTTATACAATAAGAATTATCGCATGGATAGTTTTTGTAAACTATATCTACCTTTTTTTACACTACTATTTAGATTTTCAAGCTTTCTAAATACCCACTTAAACTAAACTAATCAAATTCGATGGTAATAATCAATGTAATCAAACTAAACAATCACAAAGGGAAAATAGTCTCTACATTCAAATAAAAACCAAAACCGAACATGGAAATATACAAATCACCTATGAGATCGATCCTATCGTGCGCAAAATGCATCCACAACGCTCCACACACATCTTCGAACACTCTTGGCCCAAAAATCTACTAAATTCTTTCCAAAGAATGACTCTCGATCCATGAAATACTTCATTAAGCTCTAGACCATGGATACGATTTGTAAATTATCAATAAAACCACTCTTATCACTTAATAAGAAATAAGAACGAAACTATCATTATGGAAAGAAAGTAGTTACATGTCAAACATAAAACTCAATGTGTGATTGATAATAAATCAGTCAAATTATGCTACTAAGAAGATAAGATTTCCTATTATTTCAATTGGAATTGGGCGATTATAGTTTTTGCATCGAAGCATTTGTGAAAGGTTAATAAAAAGGAAATAATTATACAAAAACGTTATACAATAATAGTTATCGCATGTATAGTTTTTGATAACTGTATCAACTTTTTTACTCTACAATTTTGATTTTGAAGCCTTCTAAACACCCTCTTAAAATAAACTAATCAAATTTGATGGTAATGATCAATCTATTCAAACTAAACAACTACAAAGGGAAAATTGTATCTACGTTCAAATAGAAACCAAAACTTAACAGGAAAATAATCAAATCACCTTTCTTTACTTGTTATCCGCATTAGTAGTTGGCCGTCCGCATTGGGTAATGCACATGAACAAATACGTATGTGCATTTGTTTTCTCGTCATCCACATTTGCAAATGCGGATGAATAAAACTTGTCCGCATATCTTTTGACTATCCGTATTTGTTAATGCGGAAGAACAAACACTTGTTAGCATTTGTTCTAAGTCTTCTGCATTTATAAAACTTTTCCGCATATCTTTTGACTATCCGTATTTGTTAAAGCTTTAAAGACAAAGTCTTCCAAAGCCGGTTTACGAAGACAGATTTCTTATGAATACTTATATGTACATGTTATTATCTGATCTACTTTTCCATAAAGCTGGACCACCTTTCCGCTGCAACTCTGTTTGACTCACCAACTTTCACAAGTTGGTGAAAAGGTCATTGCTTTTGGTAAACTATACATTGAGGTCTTGAGTCTGAGCTTTCTACTTTATGTACTTAATCCTTTTTGTAATATATTAGGATTTGAGCTATGCGTGTCATAGTCACAAGTCAAAAAGCAATCTACCATTTGACTCTACATTTGATTTGTTGTCTAGTCTTATGTATCGAGCTGGGTTTCAAAGCATAGCCAGATGTAGGATGTAGTATATGTATCTCAAGTACTTGTAACTTTCCATAATGCTTTTGTAACACTTTGTAATAGAACTTTAAAAGCAATATAAAGCATTCTTGAGAACCCAATACTTATGTTGTTTGCTATCTTGTTTTGTCTCTTATTTACTTTTTTCTTAGCATTCTTTACTTTAGTCAACCAGTTCCCTATTTGATTTGTTAAGTGTTCTAAAGAACTCTTCTCAATTATGTGTTGTGTTGTAAAGTGCATCACCCCTTCTAATGGTCCTGCAGTTCTGAATGACTTCTCATTGTTCTATCATTGAAAGGACTAATAATCTATGATATAGGATGTCTCTTGTGAATATAAGATTTTGTAATCTCATCTTCCTCAACATTCTCATCAAGACTAGTTTGGTTAAAGTTGGAAAGCTGATGAAATAGGTTTGAAACATGTGAAGAGAAATTCAAAACTTGAGTCGGTGAGTAGATAAAATAATCAAGCTTATCATTAGCATCTACATCTTTAGATACAGATGAAGTTCCAAACCCAGGTTGTATAATTTTTGGTCTATCATTAGGATAAGGATGTGAAACATTTGAATTTTGAGAAACAGGTTGTTCTTGAGCTTGTTGATCATGAGATTTAGAACGAAATACAGTATCTTTAACAAATGAGAGGAATGGATAATCTAGGCTTGAATAATCCATATCATTAGAATTTGAGTCATCACTAAAAGTTTCGAGATCTCCTACCTGTTTCCTGCTGAGACAAGAAGATTAATACTAGTTAGAATTGAATACATTTTACAAAGAATCTAAATCAAATAACAAAGCTGGACCATTTGCAACACATGGAAAAGAGTTTTTAAGGAATGTAACATTGAAAGTTTCAATGATAAGATTTGTCCTCTAGTTATAAACTCTAAATGCTTTTGAAAATGATGAATATCCAAGGAAAAATCCATCATCAAAATTTACTTCAAAATTTCCAAGCTGATCATTTGAGTTCAAAATCAAAACCGAACAACTGAAAGATTTAAGAAAACCTATATTAGGTTTCCTGCCAAACATCAACTCGTAAGGAGTTTTCTGTTTATATTTTCACCAATAATATATGATTTTGTACAAAACATGCAATAGATATGGCTTCATCCCAGAAATTGATTGGAATCTTTGCATCTGCTAACATGGCATGAGTAGTCTCAATCAAAGATCCGTTCTTCCTTTTTGCAACTCCATCTTGTTATTGTGTTCTAAGAGCACTGAACAGACAAGCAATTCCTTTTTCTTCATAAAACATGTCAACATTAGCATTTTTTAATTCAATTCCATTATCACTTCCAATGATTTACACTTTTTGTTCTAGCTGATTTTCTACTTTAATGATAAACTCTTTAATAATTCAGCCATTTTAGACTTTACACGCGAAACAATATCACAAATGTGACAACACTTGTTGAAGTATATTTAGATGTATGTTAGAAACCTAGAAAGATTAGAATTTTAGTCTACAGATAAGTTTTTGTCTATTGGATCTTATATGCCTAAGACACATACAAGATTAATGTGGTTAGTACGTTATCATCAAAGTCGGGTCATATCCAATAACAAGCCAAACAAACACCAATAAATATTTATTCGTAGATAAGATCATACAAATAAATATTAAACACCAATTTAGAAAATGGGTTTTCTAGATCATTGCTTTTGTAAATGAACAACATTATGTGGATAATTTGTTCATGAGAAGTTATTTGTTTCATTATTTAAGTTAGTTAAACAATGACAAATACAAGTGTGTTAGTATTATAAAATTAAAAAGGGTTTTAGTTTTATAAAACAATGGGTTAAGAGTGTAAATTTATAAAACTAAAAATGGGGGGGGGGGGAACCCTATTTTTGGGATGTATTTCGGCCGCCCAAAGGGGCCATTGGGACAAGCTTTTTCTTTGTCTTTGAAAACCCTTTTCTCCACACTTACACTCAATCAAGATACACACCTTTTCTCTCTACAACACATGCACTAGAACCTTAAAAATAACCAGGGCTGATTTCGAATTTTAGAGGCTGAAAAGGGCTGGTTGATTTTCGGTTTTGGAGGAGCAAAAGAAAAGCAAACTTTGGTGTTGCATTCTAACAAGCAAGGTGTTTGAAGGGCTTGTGGGTATCACCTCTTGAGGTCTTCTACTTTGAATATTTAGCTTTCAATCATCATCTTCCCTCTTCATCCACGAGTTCTAGGAGGTAGTGTATGATGTTTTGAATGTTTGTTTGATAGCATGTTCTTTCATATAAAGATCCTTGTTAACGGGTTTTGTTTTACACATGAATTTGATGTATAAATTAACTAATCTTAAAAAGGTTTTTGATTATTACTCCGCTGCGTTTTGACATATTAATGGTTAATATGACTTTGATAAACCTCTACAAAACCCACCAATGGCATCAAGAGCCGATTATATGGATACATACTTCAAAAAAACGAAATTTTCGGGTCCTTTTTATGAAAAAAGTGGGCTGGAAATTTCACCCATGGCAAACCCTTTGTTTTTCAAGATAATACTTTTATATGCATAGTTATGATCCCGAAAAATTAATGTCATAAGATGGCTTGTTTGGTTGGACAAAAACCCCTTATGTTTGGTTAATGTTGGCTGAAATTTTGGGGTTTAAAAAGGGTGCCATTCTCGTTTGTTTTGTATACATATTTGGATGTATTTTGGTGCATGTAACCTAGCCATGACCTTGTGTTTGAATGTTTGTGATTGTGATTTCATTTGTTGTAATAAAGGCATGTAATTTATTTGTTTCATTTGGTATGTAATAAATAGATTAGTTTGCACTTTATTATTCTAGAAAAATGCATTAGGTTTTTCTATGTAATTGTACTTTGGGGATGATTTGGATGACCAAGAAGGTGCCTAAAGAAGATGGTGAAATTACAACACAAAAGGGATACTTGAAGCATTTGGATATGGGTTCAAGTGGGAGTTCACTCACACAAGATTCTTGTCATGTTTTTACCCTTAGGAATGACCTTTTGACACACTTGTTATGGCAAGCAAGTGTTGTCAAAATAGTTGGCTATGGTTATGCAATTATATTGTATGTTTGGTTGTTTGTTTTGGTTGTTTGTTTTGGTTGTTTGGATGTGTTTGACATTTTGTTGAAAATTGATAAAATAGGTAAACAACTATGATAAAACAAGCATAAAATTGGTTATTTAATATCATTAAAGGAATTAATAAAATGAGTTTATTAAGGGTTAATGATTTAATAGAAATGAGTTTTATTAAAAGGAACTATGAAAATAGCCTTTCATAAAATACCATGCATTTGAATGCATACAAACTATATTGTATAAATGCTTTTTCTAAAAACTAGAATTTTAAAAACTATAAAAACCCTTTTTCTAAACAAGTTTAACACCATCCGCTTAGACAACACTCAATTCACTTGCAACTCATTTATGGGATAAAGGTCACCTAACCATAAATGTAGATACTTGTGAAGTTGAGGTGAAATTACCGTATTTATGGGATAAAGGTCACCTAACCACTTATATTAGTAAAATCACACGTGTGTCTAAGTAGGACGACTTGATTTGGATGTCATGCATTAGGATCACCGAAGCATGATGTACAAAAGTGTTGATGGGATTAACATGCCAAACAAAACATAAGATGTTTAAACCCGATCCCATACACTAGAAATTGTAATAGGTTATAATTATCAAACGTTGACTACCTTCTTAGTTTAAATAAAGGGATAAAGGTCACCTAACCGATATTTAAACGTAACGTTGGATTCTAGATTTTAATCATTAATTATCTATGAGATATAAAAGGGTATTAATAATTAAAATACTTTGATATTAAAAATAATAAAATTGAACTTTGTGAAATTGTAGATGGCAAACAACAACTCAATCCCAACCGTCCATAACTTATCACTAAGAACCATCCTTGAGAAGGAACGTCTTAACCATGGGAACTTCATGGATTGGTACCGAAACTTGAGAATAGTTCTCAAGCAAGAAAAGAAGTCCTATGTGTTGGACCAAAAGAACCAATGAGCCAAGATCAGAAAACCTCTAAGTCCCACATGGTATCACAACAACTGCTGAAAGCCTTATCAGTAGTTTGACAAGTGTTGAAGACTTCAACAGCTGAAGATCAAGTGCTGAAGACCTCAACAACTGAAGAACTAAAGTGCTGAAGTACAACAGCTGAAGAACACAAGTGCTGAAGCTGAAAGACCAAAGTACTGAAGTACAACAGTTGAAGAGTTTACAAGTACTGAAGATCAACAACTGATGTACAAAGTCTGAAGACAAAGACTGAAGACATCAGCTGATGATATCTACTGAAGTCATCAGCTGATGAAACACCTGAAGGTCAAAGTCTGAAGATCAAGTACTGAAGCCTCAGTAGTTTGTCACAACTGCTGAAGAGTACTTCTTCAGTAGTTGTGATATCAGTAGTTTTATATTTGTAGTTTCAGTAGTTTTATGTTTCAGTAGTTTTGTAAAACGACTGAAGAGCTTGTTCTTCGGTCGTTGTAGTTTCAGTAGTTTTATATTTTGTACTTAACACTCTGATATGTTCTCAGTAGTTATGAACATTTCAGTAGTTTGTTAAGAGTTAGTTATTTTTGTATTAGATCTGCCAGTTGTCACTTTCCGTGATAACAGCAGTGATTGTTGCACTCTATATAAGGAGTGACAACCTATTGTAATCGTTCGCATGAATGAATGGAATGAATGAATGATTTGATTAGAAATATTCTACATCTATAAACATTCCTTGAAATCAGAATATATATTCTCTCCCTATAACCGTATGAGCTCTTAATGCATACAAGTATCGATTGCTTGCTACAATTTGTCTAATTCGTGTTTGTATTCCGCTGCTTTGAATCCTAATACATCAAACTTGTGATCGCTGATCCTGTCAAATGGTATCAGAGCAGGTTAATCATTGATCGATCTAATAATTGATCATTGAAACTGCTATTCAAGATCTAAGTTTGATTGAATTAGCTTTTGTTTTTTGCAAGAAGCGGTTATAGAGATTGAATTTTCTGTATTTCTGGTCATTCATCCTTAGATCTTTTCTTGGTTTTCACTGAGTTTGTTGTGGTCTGTGTAAAACTTTTAAAAGCTTGAACTAAATTGTTTTTGAACTGAAAATGGCTACTCCCTCCAATGACCCTCACAATACTGGTTCCTCAACCAAGCCACCAATGCTGGTTAGGAATGAGTATAACATATGGCAAAGACGTATGCTCCATCACTGTCTGTTAACAGCGCAGGTTGTTGGACATCAGTGGTACATGGTCCACACAAGCCTATAGTGAATAACCCGGAAACCAATCAAATGGTTCCGAAGTGGAGGGAGCAATACTCAGATGAGGATAAGAAGTTGCTTGAAATTGATGCAAAAGCCCATGGAATTCTAGCCATGGAACTGCCCAATGAAATCTATTCTGGGCTAACGCATCATGAAACTGCCCATGACCTCTGGAATGCCTTGAAAGAACAATTTGGAGGAACAGATGAGGTCTTGGCTAATAATAGAGAAATTCTTGCCCAACAATATGAGACATTCTCTCATAGAAAGGGTGAGACACTGACTCAACAATATGAGCGGTTCTCTTGTTTGATCTCTGAACTAAAAATGGTCAAACTTGAATACACCAATATTCAGATGAATAACAGATTTCTCAGATCACTGCCTGAGAGATGGGACACATATACTATTGTCCTACGCTCCAGTGCAAGTTTGGACAAACTATCTCTCACCCAACTCCATGGGAAACTGCTCACGTTTGAGAGAGAGAGATAGAACAGAAGAGAAAGCTGTCTTCATCTGGAAAGCTCACTGAAGACTTTGTACCAGGCAACACTGCCTTGGTGCGTCATGAGTCAGAATATGCTTCATCTGAATGCAGTATGATGAGCATATTAATTTCTCTTCAAGCACTTCTGATTCTGCATTTGTGAGTGTTGATGGTCAGTTTACTGGGTGTAATAATGACAATCTATGCTTCATTATGGATGATCTCAAGGGGATTGCTGATGATGACTTAGAAGAGATGGATATTTTGAGCCAAATGGCCTTGATAAATATCAGATCTCAGAAGTTCTATAAAAGAACTGGAAGAAAATTCCCAGGACTCTCTGGCAAAACCAAAGTTGGTTTTGACAAGAGCAAGTTGAGGTGTCACAAATGCCAAAGGCTTGGACACTTTGCAAGAGAGTGTAGATCAACTGGATCTAACTCCACTGCACCCTTTGTGACTTTTCCTGGCAATAGTCAACAACACAGAGGGCAACTTCCTGTCACCTCTAGTCATCATCCTCAACAACAATCTCCGGCATATTTTGTTCCTCAGGGTCAAATGCCATATCCGTACCCTTGTTATTACATGCCACAGTCAAATCAAGTTCAAGTTCCTATGGCACCACAACCTCATGCACTACCAGAACCTCAGCCTTCCCAATCTCATCAACAAACTCAACCTCAACAACACAGCTTCTTCACCCCAGGAGTTGTTGACTGGAGCAGTTTACCAGATGACATGTCTGGTCATGACCAACTGTTCTCAGGTGCTGGTCAACATGGTGGTGACAGTCCTTTGGGAATTAGCTCTTATGGCTTTGGAGTCTGCTGATACTTCATTTTCTAATGCCTCTACACCTCAGGTATCACAGGTATCCTCTGAGGCAAAAGCCAAATTATGTTCTGAACCATGCATAGCATCATTTGCTTCCATTAGAGAAGCAAATGTAGCGTTAATTAATAAGAACATTGAGCTAGAACAAACAATTTCCAAAAATAAAGCTGAGTTTGAGTCTGTGCTTAAAGATAATAATGATGAGATTTATAAACTGAATTGCCAATAATTGATGATAAGGCTAGAGAAGAAGTACTTCTAGAGAAGTACAAAGATCTCAAAGAAACCCTTGCAGTTACCCAGGTCGAGTGTGATAGATGGGTACAATCATGCAAAGGTTTTGAAATGCTTCTTAGTAAGCAATCTGCTTCAAATGTGAAGTTTGGAATTGGTTACAATCACACTGCTCCACCTACAGATTTTACCCCAAGAGCAGAGGTAGAATCTGATGGTAAGAGTGATAACCAATCCATCACATCATGTGATCTACCTTCTGATACAGCACAATCAGAAGTAGCAGTCAGCATCAAGCCCTCTTTGAACCTATCAGCTGATGTTGATGGTTCAAATGCTGACATTCACATGATTAATGAGTTGATCAACTCAGGAGTTAATTTTGAAGGTCCTGAAAGGACTAGAGAGCAGGATTTAACACCTGAAGTTCAAACTTCAACTGCTGTCAGTACTGAAGAGAAGAAAACTGGCAGTAGAAAGAGTTTGAAGACTACTAAAGAGGCTGTCAAGAAAGCAAACAATGCTTCCAAAGCATTGAAGAACAAGTCTTCAGTTGCTTCACCCTCTTTAGTTGATGATCAACCTAAGATGAAGAAGAAACCATGTGAAGTATGTGGTTTGTTCAATCATCTTACAGATGATTGTTGGTACAAAAGAGGTTCCAAACTCAAACTAAAGAAGAAATTAACGAGAAAATGGTAAAAATGAAAACTGAGTTTGAGACCACATTTGTATAAGCAACATCAAATCCTGTAACGCTTAAGTCCTCAAAGAAATCCAAAAAGGAAGGGGTTAAACAGGTGACAGCTGAGGGTGCTCAGAAGAAGAAGGTGCAACATAGGAACTTATCAAACTCCACTAGCAATGTGTCTGATGAGCTAAAAGCTTTATCACAAAATCAGACACAACTGGTTATGATGGTTCAACATCTGTTGGGTAGAGTTAACCAACTAGATGCTCCTATGTTGAAACCACATAAAAGGAGGTCCAAGCCAAAGGACTCCTCTTCTACACCATCTTCTTCCTCTCAGGCTGTTGTTTCAAATAAACCTGTTAGTTTACCATCTATTGATGAGACCAGGCCCAAAACCAAAAAGGTTTGGGTCTCTAAAACTAACTGATTGTTTATTATGCAGGGTTCTTCAACATGCCAAAGTAGCATCTGGTATGTAGACAGTGGGGGATCTATGCACATGACTGGGAACATCTCTCTTCTTCATGACTACTCTCTAGGAAAGAAGGGATTTGTCTCTTTTGGCAATGATGCTAGGGGTACATCATCGGTAAGGGCTTTGTCTCCAATGGAGAAATCAAATTTGATGATGTAATCATGTGGAAAATCTCAAGTACAATCTCTTGAGTGTCAGTCAAATGTGTGATAAAGGCCATGTTACTCTTTTCACCAGTCAAAACTGTAGGATTCTGTCATCCAAAGTTTTGCACTTGATTGACAAGGTGTTGGATGATCACACTCTCCTGAAAGCCAACAGGACAGGAAGAGTGTATGCCCTAGATCTTTCTAAGAAGATAGATCTCAAAGGCAATCCTTGCCTATTTTCCAAAGCCTCTTCTCAAGAATCTAAACTGTGGCACAGAAGGCTTGGTCATGTTAATCTCAAAAACATGAATCAGCTTACCCACAATAGTTTAGTCAGAGGCTTACCAATAAAGGAGTTTCATTGTGATGAAACCTGCACTGCGTGTTTAAAAGTAAAACAGCACAAAGTCTCATTCCCTCCTATTGAAGTGCCTAAGTCCACTGCCTGCTTGCAATTAATGCATATGGATCTATTTGGTCCTGTGAGAGTAATGAGCATGGCAAAGAAGAAATACTGTCTGGTAATTGTGGATGATTACTCCAGATTTGTATGGACTTTCTTTCTACATTCAAAGGATGAGGCTGCTCAGAAGATTATTCACTTTGTGCTGTATATTGAGAAGCAGTATTCCCTTCCAGTCAAGTGTATTAGGAGTGACAATGGAACTGAGTTCAGAAATCATACACTTGATGAATTCTATCTTTCAAAGGGAATCAAAAGGCAGTTCAGCATTCCAAGGACTCCAGAACAAAATGAGAGTAGGGAAGAAAAGAACAGGACCCTCATTGAAGCTGCAAGGTCCATGCTGGCTGACTCAGGTTTGCCACTGACCATTTGGGCTGAAGCTGTCAACACAGGTGCTATGTGCAAAATAGAGTTTTAGTAAATCAGAGGTTGATGAAGACTCCATATGAAGTTCTCCATCATTTGGCTCCTCTGATTTCATTTTTCAAAGCATTTGGGTGTCCCTGTTTTATTCTCAACACAAGGATCAACTCCATAAATTTGATCCTAAGGTGGATGCAGGGTACTTTGTTGGTTATTCATCTACTTGCAAGGCATACAGAGTCTTCAACTGCAGAACAAAGATGGTTGAAGAAAATACTACATGTTAAGTCAATGAATCTCCAAAGGACAAGATTCCACAAAGCCCTGTGGAGCTATTTGATTGGACATACTGCAATATGTTCCTTATCAAACTCCTGCTGCTCCTATCAAACAGTCCACACCTGGTGGTACTGCTGATGATGATGATGATTGCAGTACTCACCTCTTCAGGTTTAGTGATCAGCTGCCTGACTCAGCTAGACCTGATGTTCCTGTAGCTCCAGTAGCACCATCCACAACAAATGCTGATGTGATCTCTTCGATTTCACTTCCTTTGAATTACCATCCACTGATTGGTTTCAAGGAAATGATTCACCATCACCATCTGTTGCTGCTGAGCCTGCTACAAACACTTGCATAGATCTCATTGTGTATCAAGATCTGAAGAATCACCTATGTCTCAAATCATTGGTGATATCACTGCTGGAGTATCAACAAGAAGTCAATTGTCAAATTTCTGCTTCTATGCTCTCTCATCAGTGAGCAAGAGCCAAAGAATTATCACATGCTTTAAAGGACAATGGATGGGTTGATGCCATGCAGCTTGAGCTTCTTCAGTTCAAGAAACAGCAAGTGTGGGAACTGGTTCCTCTACCTCCAGGTAAGTGTGCAATAGGCACTAAATGGGTGTTTAGGAACAAAACTGATGAAAATGGGCTTATTGTTAAGAACAAGGCCAGACTGGTTGTTCAGGGGGTTGCACAAGAAGAAGGTATTGTATGATGAAACCTTGCCCTGTAGCCAGACTGGAAGCAATTCGATTGTTTTTAGCTTATGCTGCTTATCAAAACCTTAAAGTTTTTCAAATGGATGTCAAAAGTGCATTTTTGTATGGAAAAATTAAAGAAGAGGTTTATGTATGTCAACCTCCAGGCTTTGAGGACAATAAACATCCTAATTGGGTGTATAAGCTTGATAAGGCTCTTATGGGTTAAAACAAGCTCCAGAGCCTGGTATGAGACATTATCAAACTTTCTTCTGGAAAACAATTTCACTAGAGGCTCCATAGATAAGACTTTGTTCATTAAGAAAGCTGGGCAGCATAATCTACTTGTTCAAATTTATGTAGATGATATCATTTTGCATCTGATCCAAAGTTGTGTGATGCCTTTACAAAGTTGATGCAACAGAAGTTTGAAATGAGTGCCATGGGAGAGTTACAATCTTTCTGGCGTTGCAAATCAAACAAAAGGCTGATGGAATTTTCATTCTCAGTCCAAATATACAAAAGATCTTTTGCAAAAGTTTGATTTACAAAACTGTAACCCTTGTTCTACTCCCATGGCAGCACCACACAACTGGATACACATCAGAAAGGTAAAGTGGTTGATGAAACACTTACAGATGTATGATTGGGTCCTTGATGTATTTAACATTTCTAGACAGATATTATGTTTGCTACTGTGTTTGTGCTAGATTTCAGGCTGCACCTAAAGAGTCTCATCTGCTTGCAGTCAAGAGGATCTTTAGATATCTGCAAGGCACTCCATGTCTAGGTTTATGGTATTCTACCGGACATTCTGGTAAATTAGTTGCTTTTTCTGACAGTGACTATGCAGGGTGTAAGTTGACCAGGAAATCAACGTCTGGTGGATGTCAATTCCTAGGCAACTGCTTGATTCTTGGCAGAGCAAGAAACAGACCTCAGTTGCTACATCAACTGCTGTGAAGCAGAGTACATTGCGGCTGCAAGTTGTACATCCAGGTACTCTGGCTTCAAACCCAACTTTTGGATTATGCATTTCAGAGACTAGACTCCATTGTTAATGGATAGTGCTTGAGCTCTTTGCATTGTCAAAAATCCAGTCCAGCACTCTCGGACCAAACATATAGAGATAGACATCATTTTATAAGGGATGTTTTGAAAAAGGTCTGATTGATCCTAAGTTTGTGCCTAGTGCTGATGAGCTTGCAGACATTTTTACTAAGCCTTTGGATAGTTCAACTTTCCAAAACCTGGTGTAAGGCTTGGTATGCTGCAGCTAGAAAAAGTGACAACTACTGATGATCTTAGTAATAAGTACTGATGATCATTAGTACCTATGTCACATATAAGTACTGATGAGCTCTTTTACCCTCAGTAGTTCTTATAACTACTGAAGGCTAAATGTCTCATAAGTACTGAAGTACTTCATCTGTTCTAAACTACTGATGTAGTTACAACTACTGATGCAGCTACAACTATTGCAATCAGTAAAAACAGATAAGTACTGATGTCCTATGAAACAACTGAAATCAGCCAAAAAGGCTGATGAATGTGTTGAGGACAGTATGAAACAGCTGAAAAGCTAAGAATTGACGAAAACAGCTGATGAGAAATTTCTCTTCAGTCGTTTGTACAACTGCTGTTTCATTCTAAACAACTGAAGCAAAACCACATCTTGAGTAGTTTTTTAACACTACTGATGACTATTACCAAGTCTTCAGTTGTTTAAAACAGCTGATGACAAAACCACTGTCTTCAGTAGTTTCATAACTACTGATGACAAACACCAAGTCCTCAGTTGTTTCAATCATCTGAAGTCAAAACCACGGTCTTCAGTAGTTTTCTAAACTACTGATGCCTAACACCACGACTTCAGCTGTTTCAACGTCTGAAAGGATAATACCATGTCAACGGTCGTTTAAAACTACTGATGACTAACCCCACATCCTTCAATCATTTTCTTACCTGTACCCTATATATATCCCTAAACTTAGCTCTCAATGCTTCATCTTCTTCAAACCTAACGTTCCTCTCCAAAACTTCCCTCTTCTCCATGGCGTCCATGCAAATTAAACCGCGACACAACTGTGTTGCCTACCTCACTAAATCGCCCATCTGGACTAAGTTCGACACTGCTATCGATCTTATGGTTCAGTCCCAATACAACACGGCATTTCTTCTGAATCCCATACTACATGCCGAATCCTTGCACCAATTTTGGATGAACGTTACTATTACCACTGGGGAGAACAACACACCATCTCTCCAGTCGATCGTCAACAACAAAGAAGTAGTCATCACTCCTACAATAATCCGCCAAATTCTTCAACTGAATGATGCTAGTTCTCCTGCTGGATATCCGAAGGGCACCATAGATCTATCCTTTGCTCAACATGGATATCAAGGCGATCTCATTGCCTCCACTATCATGAAGAAACACTTTAATGACGCTGAACGCCTGATTTTTCACCTCGTGAATGTATGTTTGGCCCCTAAGACGTCGTCTTGGGATCAATTTCGACAAAATGGCAGCAGGTAATGTATTCTATTCTTGAGCAACAACCACTAAATTTTTCAGAAATAATATTTTTAGAGCTCAAGGATATGGCTCAAAAACTAACTGCCAACCGTGGATACTATATCCACGTTCATAATGGCCATCATTACAAACCAGCTTAATGCTGAGGGACTTGTTGGCTTGGGAGTCCTTGCTACGGCTGTTCTGCCGGAAGTATACTCCCGGCACAACTCTGACCAGACACTCAAAATGGCTGCCAAGCTGCGAAAACCCACGCAGCTGGAACCCACGCCACCACCTCCAATCCAAAGTCCCCACCAAACCCACAAAAAAGAAACCCAAAACGGCTACTCAGGGAATTGAGTCCCCTGAGGATGCCCCTGCAACACAAACGCGGGTATATCCACTAGTCCAAACCCCTAGTGGATACAATGACTCTTCCAGCCATAGCCGCTCAGGCTTCCTCTCAACAGGAGCCTGCAGCAACCACACAAGGGGTACCTACATATCTGGGATCTTCCTCACTTAAGGAGATTGCCATTGAAGAGCACCAACCTCCCCAGTGCACACTGCTTCTATCCCTTCACCCCAAACAACGCCCCTCACAGCCCAACTTTAATAGTTACACAAGTGCTGACTCAACTGCACTCCTCCCCCCTCCCCAGAAACCACTTACTACTGGGAATACCTCTACAATTGAGGGGGAGGAACACAGTGCACTTGAGAACCCACAGCACAGGGGTTTACCACTTCTATCTCCCGTGTAGACAAGGAGCTTAGAATATCTAGTGAGGCTGCCACCTCCTCTGACTCAGCACATGATCAGAGTGAGGCTGGTAACATTGCTAAGACCTCACTAGAGGCAACAGCTGATGATGGACACTGTCCTGAGGCTGGAAGTCCCCAGTACCAAGCACAAGGGGCACATGCACCAACTGGTCTACACCCAGTGCATGTAAATCCTGCTCTAAGCAGAGGTCAGATGATTCAGTTTCGGCTGATGATGACCTGGGCGTTTTCTATGATGTTCTTGCCCAGAACACAATCCTTGAAGAGAAAGTCAGTAGGCTGCAAAACCTACTTGACCAACTCTCACAAGGAGAAAGACCATCTGCCTCTACCCACCCACAGATGGCACCTTCACTTGAAGGTTCCCCAAACACTGAGCCACTCCAAACTCAACCACCTGCCTCTGCTTCAGGCCCTACTTCTCAGGAACAGAACCCTCCTGAGCAAATAGGTGCTGTACTTCAAAATTCCCTCCCTCTCATCACACCCATAATCACTGATATTGTGACTAAAGCCATTGATGAGAGGCTTTCCTCAACTTTACAGCCCTGGTTGATGCTGCTGTACAAAAGATTCTTTCTGCGGTACAAACCCCTTCCTCCAATGCAACCAAAGGGGGAGCGTACTACAGTGAAAGAAAAGAAGAGGAAAAGAACAGAGGAAGAAGGAAGAAAAGCAAGCCCAAGAGGAGGAGAAAGAAAAGCAACCTCTGCTCACTTACAAGCGAAAGAGAAGTGCTGATGATCACACTGCTGAAGACAAATCCTTGGAGGAGCTGGTCAAAGAAGCTGACACTACACACAGCCGATCCATGGATAAAATAATTGAACAACTCTTCAGGCAGGGGTTTGACACAGCCACACTGGATAGTGAGATCAGAAGGTTGAAGTGCAAGAGATACAAACCCGATGGGCAGGGTATGATGCTCTGGGAAAGAGAGATTGGAAATAATGATCCGCTTCATTGCAAAATACTTAGGAAGATCGTTAGTGGAGATTCGCGCATGGACCAGGGACAGCATTCTGGCTATAGCCACCAGAATCTGTCTGTCTGAGCAATTCAACAAAGGGATTATTGTGGAAGCCCTTGATGAGGCTGGGGCTGGTAAAAGGTTAGAGATGGCTAAGCTCACAAAGGCGAAACTAACTACAAAGATGCTGGATCAACCTTCCCTTCCACCCACTCAACAGATCCTATCCCTCAAATCTCCCAACCAATCTCTAAGCCAAAATCCAAACATCCTCATTCTTCAAAACCAATTCCTTCACCAACCCAACCATCATCCAGTGATGTACCCAGAAGGAGGAGAAGGTGTGCTGAGGATGGAAGAAGAAGAAGAAGAGGAGGATGAAGATGTAGTCTGCCACTCTCTGGTGTTCTGAAGCTACCAAAACCCGAAGTCAACCCATGATCACACCTGACTCTCAAAGGGAAATGGTCAGAGTCAAGATAGAAGAAGAAGAACAGCAGAAACAGCACGATGAGCAACTGTTGAAGATGGTTGACAAGGAATTTCCTCAGTCATCATCTATTCAAGCCATGAAAGGGCATGCTCAAAGGCTGTACACTCTTAGGGACACCTTTCAGTATCAGAAGGAGAGAGTGAGAGTATGGCCAGACCCCAGGGTGAGTTCTAGAATCCATAAAAGAACTATTCCACACAGATACAACGGCCAGGTACGAAAAACAATAGAGTCTACCATCATGTTGGCCGTTGTAGTCTCACCTTGGGAAATCATTGATGAATTCAAGAAAGCTCACCAAGCAAAGAAGACCCCTCAAGCTTTACTAGAAAACAAGATGATAAAGAAGGGGTTGCTATATAAGAAGCTTGAAGACATCCAGAAGAATGAACTCCAGTTACTCCTTGAAGGCAACCATCCTGATGAATTTGTATATAGGGAGGTAACTACGTTGGAGCTGAAAAATGGGAGGACCATGAAGTACTTATCAGAGTACTATGGTCCAGAGTTCTTCTTCGAAGGAGGAGCAGAAGAACTCTCTCAGGAGGAACAAGTTGTTCTCCTTGAGGCCTATGTTCGTGAGTCATACAACTCATTATGGGGAAGTAAATCTCAAGAATGGGATAACAACTTTGTGTCCAGTTCCCCAAAACAGAGTTCCCATTCATACTCTGCCAAACAATATCTGAGATTTCTTCCCAGGCCGGAGCATACATGGGTCATCTTCTCTACTGATCAAGAAGGAAAAAGACCAACATTTTGCCATCAATAGTGGGATAATAATAAGTTAGAGGTTTTGGCTGCATTGGTTCAGGGGGAGTTTGTTGGACCAAAAGAACCAATGAGCCAAGATCAGAAAACCTCTAAGTCCCACATGGTATCACAACAACTGCTAAAAGCCTCATCAGTAGTTTGACAAGTGCTGAAGACTTCAACAGCTGAAGATCAAGTGCTGAAGACCTCAACAGCTGAAGAACTAAAGTGCTGAAGTACAACAGCTGAAGAACACAAGTGCTGAAGCTGAAAGACCAAAGTACTGAAGTACAACAACTGAAGAGTTTACAAGTACTGAAGATCAACAACTGATGTACAAAGTCTGAAGACAAAGACTGAAGACATCAGCTGATGATATCTACTGAAGTCATCAGCTGATGAAACACCTGAAGGTCAAAGTCTAAGATCAAGTACTGAAGCCTCAGTAGTTTGTCACAACTGCTGAAGAGTACTTCTTCAGTAGTTGTGATATCAGTAGTTTTATTTTGTAGTTTCAGTAGTTTTATGTTTCAGTAGTTTTGTAAAACGACTGAAGAGCTTGTTCTCCAGTCGTTGTAGTTCCAGTAGTTTTATATTTTGTACTTAACACTCTGATATGTTCTCAGTAGTTGTGAACATTTCAGTAGTTTGTTAAGAGTTAGTTATTTTTGTATTAGATCTGCCAGTTGTCACTTTCCGTGATAACAGCAGTGATTGTTGCACTCTATATAAGGAGTGACAACCTATTGTAATCGTTCGCATGAATGAATGGAATGAATGAATGATTTGATTAGAAATATTCTACATCTATAAACATTCCTTGAAATCAAAATATATATTCTCTCCCTATAACCGTATGAGCTCTTAATGCATACAAGTATCGATTGCTTGCTACAATTTGTCTAATTCCTGTTTGTATTCCGCTGCTGCTTGAATCCTAATACATCAAACTTGTGATCGCTGATCCTGTCAAATGGTATCAGAGCAGGTTAATCATTGATCGATCTAATAATTGATCATTGAAACTGCTATTCAAGATCTAAGTTTGATTGAATTAGCTTTTGTTTTTTGCAAGAAACGGTTATAGAGATTGAATTTTCTGTATTTCTGGTCATTCTCTGAGATCTTTTCTTGGTTTTCACTGAGTTTGTTGTGGTCTGTGTAAAACTTTTAAAAGCTTGAACTAAATTGTTTTTGAACTGAAAATGACTACTCCCTCCAATGACCCTCACAATACTGGTTCCTCAACCAAGCCACCAATGCTGGTTAGGAATGAGTATAACATATGGCAAAGACGTATGCTCCATCACCTGTCTGTTAACAGCGCAGGTTGTTGGACATCAGTGGTACATGGTCCACACAAGCCTATGGTGAATAACCCGGAAACCAATCAAATTGTTCCGAAGAGGAGGGAGCAATACTCAGATGAGGATAAGAAGTTGCTTGAAATTGATGCAAAGCCCATGGAATTCTGGCCATGGCACTGCCCAATGAAATCTATTCTGGGCTAATGCATCATGAAACTGCCCATGACCTCTGGAATGCCTTGAAAGAACAATTTGGAGGAACAGATGAGGTCTTGGCAAATAATAGAGAAATTCTTGCCCAACAATATGAGACATTCTCTCATAGAAAGGTGAGACACTGACTCAACAATATGAGCGGTTCTCTTGTTTGATCTCTGAACTAAAAATGGTCAAACTTGAATACACCAATATTCAGATGAATAACAGATTTCTCAGATCACTGCCTGAGAGATGGGACACATATACTATTGTCCTACGCTCCAGTGCAAGTTTGGACGAACTATCTCTCACCCAACTCCATGGGAAACTGCTCACGTTTGAGAGAGAGATAGAACAGAAGAGAAAGCTGTCTTCATCTGGAAAGCTCACTGAAGACTTTGTACAAGGCAACACTGCCTTGGTGGGTCATGAGTCAGAATATGCTTCATCTGAATGCCAGTATGATGAGCATATTAATTTCTCTTCAAGCACTTCTGATTCTGCATTTGGAGTGTTGATGGTCAGTTTACTAGGTGTATAATGACAATCTATGCTTCATTATGGATGATCTCAAGGGGATTGCTGATGATGACTTAGAAGAGATGGATATTTTTGCCAAATGGATATCAGTAGTTTTATATTTGTAGTTTCAGTAGTTTTATGTTTCAGTAGTTTTGTAAAACGACTGAAGAGCTTGTTCTTCAGTCGTTGTAGTTTCAGTAGTTTTATATTTTGTACTTAACACTCTGATATGTTCTCAGTAGTTGTGAACATTTCAGTAGTTTGTTAAGAGTTAGTTATTTTTGTATTAGATCTGCCAGTTGTCACTTTCCGTCATAACAGCAGTGATTGTTGCACTCTATATAAGGAGTGACAACCTATTGTAATCGTTCGCATGAATGTATGGAATGAATGAATGATTTGATTAGAAATATTCTACATCTATAAACATTCCTTGAAATCAGAAATATATATTCTCTCCCTATAAACGTATGAGCTCTTAATGCATACAAGTATCGATTGCTTGCTACAATTTGTCTAATTCCTGTTTGTATTCCGCTGCTTTGAATCCTAATACATCAAACTTGTGATCGCTGATCCTGTCACTATGTGTTAGATGATCCCATTCCCGATCAACCCAATGAGAATGACGTGGAGGCCTTTAACGATTGGGTCAAGTACGTCGAGGACTCCCTGCAAGTCTCATGTCTCATGTTAGCAAGTATGATTCCCGATTTACAAAAGGACTTTGAGAACCAAAATGCCTATGACATGATCACCCAATTGAAGGAAATGTTCCAACAACAATCAAGGGTGGAACGCTTCGAAACGGTTCGAGCGCTCCATGCATGTCGGATGGACGAGACCCAATCGGTATCATCTTACGTTCTTAAGATGAAGTGCCACATTGATCGCTTCGAAAGGCTTAATTGCCGTATCTCCAACGAGTTGGCTATGGATTTGATCCTCAACTCTCTATCCAAGAACTTTGATAGCTTTGTTATGAACTATAACATGAATGGATGGGACAAGAGCATTGGTGAGCTTCATTGAATGCTCAAAACGACCGAGGCGGGCATGGGTAGAAAGGTTCTACCGGTCCTTACGATCAATGAAGGAGGTAGAAAGAAAAGGAACCACCCCGACCCTAAGGCAAGTGTTGCCAAAGGGAAGGGACACATTAAGGGGAAAGGAAAGGGTAAGGCTAAAGTGGAACCCAAAGAAAAGAAGCAAAAGGTTGCTAAAGATGAACCGTGTTTTGAGTGTGGTGAGGTAGGCCATTGGAAACGAAACAGTCCGGTCTAACTCAAAGAGTTCAGAGCTAAGAGGGATGCCAGGCAAACCTCAGGTATGACTTTTATGATACATATTGAGCTAAATGTTGTTTCTTCTAACACATGGGTATTGGATACTGGATGTTGAACTCATATTTGCAATTTGTTGCAGGGGTTCAAAAGAAATAAGCATTATAGAAAAGGAGATGATAGTCTCTTTATGGGAGCAAAAGTTGAAGTTGAAGCCCAAGGAGACTATGTTTTGAAACTTTCAAGTGGTTTGAAAGTTATACATCAGCAAATCCTAGGTGTTTTTGACTGTTTAGGCATTTGAAGAACATGAATTAGGCATTTGAAGTGTTGAATTCATCTGAAAATTACCTAAGTGTTTAGGCGCATGAACACTGTTCAGACACTTCAACACTGTTTAGGTGTTTCAGAAGGGGTAGTTTTGACATTGTGTGGGCGTTTCAACACTGTGCAGATGTTTTTCAGAAGTCAAAGTTCTAGGCATTTTTGACTGTTTAGGCGCTTTGAAACTGTTTTCAGGCGCATCAACACTGTTTGGTGCTTTGGAACTGTTTGGACGCTTTGACACTGTTGAGACATTTCTACACTTGGAAACTTTAGAAGTATTCTAAGGCAATCCTTAGGCATTTCTAAGACAAGTTGGGGAGCTTATCTACTGTTTAGACCTTTTACCACTGTGCAGGCGCATCACTACTGCTCAAGCGCTTCTAATTCAAACTTATCACTTAACACTTAGAAATTTTTCAAAAATACAAAAAAACCAAAAATATTTTCATTTATTTATTTCATTTCAAAACTAAAAACATCAAAAATAGTATATTTGCTTGAATAAAAACTTAATCATGGCTAAGTCTGAAGATTCAGAGAACAAAGTACCAAAGCTAAAGAATCAAGCCAATTTTAGAAATTGGTCACTCAGATTAAAATATCATTTGAACTCAATTGATACTGATCTATCGAAGTCAATTGAAAAAGGACCTCACATTCCAATCATTTCAAATGGTCCTGATAGAGGATTTGTATTGTATAAAAAAAACTCAAGAGCCATATCTTGAAGATGGCTTACATGGTGATGACTTAAAGAAGGTGGAGAATGATGTTAAAGCTTACTCTCTCGTGTGCAAAGGGTTACCTGTGTAAGTACTTTCAAGATTGGAGAACTATCAAACTAGTTATACAATTTATAAAGCTTTAAAAGTTATCTGTGAAGGAGTTAGAGAAATCCAAGATCTCAAAAGACAAAAGTTAAAGAGACAACTTGAACTTTTTGAGCACATATAAATCAAATGATGAATAGATATGTTCAACTCACATCTAAAATGTCAACTTTAAAGATCTAAATGTTAGACTCTTGAATGCACTTCCATTCTCATGGAAACAAACTGTAACCCTGCTAAAGCACACTAAAAGATTTCCTATGGATCTTGATCTTCTTATTGCAAAGATTGAATGTGTAAAATGATGATAATTCAAGAAATAATGATAGATCTGATTCAACATCACAATATAAGTATGTTGCTTCTCCAACAATACTGTTGAAAATGCATTTCTTGCCAAGAATGATACTACTCCTGAAGATGAGGGTGATCTGTTCGTGGGAGCTGGATTGTTCATGGGAGCTGGATTTTTCACAAGTACCCTAGTATATTCAACTCAATCACAACAACAACAGTCTCATACAAAATCTACTATGCCTAAAACTCACAATGAGACTCTATCTTCTAACTCTGCTAATCCCATTGTAGGATGAATGGTCCAAAAATGCTTTTACAACTTTTATGGCAAGCTTCCAAGCCTACCAGGGTAGTCATCTAACTGAAATTGATTTGGTTTTGCAGGATTTATTTGAGATGGATCATGATGACGTAGATGAAATGGACTTGAATTGGCAAATGGTGATGCTTGCTTACAGAACACAAAAGCACTCCTATGTCAACAGGAACTACAAGCCCAGTGCCAACAAAACAGTTGGATTTGACAAGTCAAAATCAAGATGTTTTAACTGCAATAGTTATGGTCATTTTTCTAGAGAATATAAAGCTCCAAGAACTCAAAGTGGAAATGGTCAAAGCAATTCAAATAATCACTCAAAAGACATTCTAGAAACCATATTAGAGTCTACCTATGCCAAAATTTAAAGATGAACAAAAATCAGCTGAAGAACCAAAGAAAGCACTGGTTGTAAGCATAAAAGATGGTTATGACTCGAGTGCATATGCTAAAAAATTACTTCTCATCGTATTTCAGGTTTAGCATTGATTTTAGAAAGAAATGAAGAATGGTTTGAAGACAAGGATCTAAAACGAGATGAATCAGAAAATGAGACAGAGTCTAACTGGAGTGACAAGTCAAATCCAAAGGAGGAAGAAGTTGCTCTCATGGCAAAGGCTGAACAACCAAAGGTTGTAATATCTGCTTCTGATACTGGGTCTTCAAATCCATATCTTGAATTCCAACTGAAGTAAGAGAAAAACTGTGAACAAAAGCATGTTTTGAACAGGTTGAACATTATAGAAATTAGTCATTCAAAATATGTGACAAATTAAAGCAAGAAGAATCAATGCATAGAAAACTAAAAGATGATCATAAAGTTGCTGATGAAAAAATAATGTCACTTCAAGCAAGTTGGAATAAAACTCTAAAACAACTTGAAATATTAAGAAACAACTTGAAGAAATGACAAAGACACTTGAACAAGAAAAAGTGGCACATGCTGCAACTCAGTTGATTTGGCAAAAGTAAAAATCTCAAAGACTTTAGTTGAGCAACTAGTAAATGAAGGAAGGATAAAGATAAATCAGGATTAGGTTTTACACATGAGCATAAGCCTGAGTCAATTTCTAAAACATTACCACCTTGATCATCATCATTATTATTATTATCATCATCACTATCATCATCAACATGATCTTCTTCATCATCAGCTTCTTCCTCAGATTCATCAACAACTTCTTCTATAACATCTTCAATAAGATCATTAGGATTCATAGGCTCATCCTTAGTCAAATGAAAAATTTCTTGATTAATATCAACAATATCATCATCCACATTTCTCATCTACTCAAACATTGGTACATTAGTAGCACCAGTGATCACTGCTAGCCTCTTGTAAACTACCTCAGACATATGCTCTAATATAGCCTTTCACCTTGAACTGCATAAGCATGTATGTCTCGGTATTCTTCATTTATAATCAATTATTACATGCAGTGCTGAAATATATAACATAATAGCTTCCAGTGATTGTGAACTCGTACTATAAAGAATTGCTTGTTTGGAAATCGATCTGGGTGACCCATCTGCAAAAATATCCCCCTACACTTATCGAAAGTGTACTCAGACAAAACTTGACCTTCATTTTCACCCAATCTTAAGACAGATCTGATGGAATCTGCAGATACTTCAATCATTCTATCTTCTGATGATTTGTTAGATCTCTAGAAAGATTAACATGTTGTCTTTATGTGTCTTTTTACTATTTGTAATAGTATAGGGACTATTTTTGTACTTTGCTAGTTCCTTGTGTTTCATTATAAATAGCTTAGACTTGTAGCAGTTAGAAAAAGAGAAGAACAATAGTTTTAGAATAGATTTAGAACTGCTTACTTACTTTGTAATTGTCTTTGCTTGATATTAATAAAACTATGAATTTTGTTGATATCTTGCTTGATTTGATTACTTTGTTTGTATTTCTTTGAATTGTGTTCATACATCATCACAGATTGGTACATTTGATCCTATCGAATGGTATCAGAGCTGTTGGTTAAGTGATTTTTGAGGTTTGTCGAACTTTCAAACTCAAAAAGTTCACTGAATCTGTGATTGACAGACAATTCAATTGAAAATTTATGGATTTCAGATCTGTTTCATGATGAGAAACATGTTTTGAACCATAATCAGCAGTTAAATTCATCAAATTCGAGATAATTTGTTGAATTTGTGTTTGAAAAGTTCACTATTTTTCGAACTAAAAATTACAAAATTGATTGATTTGTTATTGATATTGAAAGAAACTGATGTTAGAAGAATGATTATCGGTATAAAACATGTCTAATTGGAAAGTTTCAATCCAATTCATCAACTTTTGAAGAATTCCAGAAGATTTGATTTAGTTACATTCATATGAACATGATGAATGTGGCGCATTAGAGTTGTGGTTTGCTGAAAAATTGTCTAAGTGTTAGGTGTTTGACTACTGTTTAGTCGCATTAACATTGTTTAGGCGTTTTTAGTCCAGACGTTTGACTACCTTAAAAGAGTAAAGGTCCAAACGCATCAACTTGGGCGTTTTGGAAATTTTTTCTAAGGCATTCCCTTAGACGTCTCTCAACTCAAGCGCATTAACTGTTCTGGAGTTGGATTACTGTTCAAGCGCATCACCCTTGATACTTAGAATTTTTTTTAAGACAATTTTTCAAAAACTTTTTCATTTCTTTTCTTAATTCAAAATCTAAGAAAAACAAAAAAAATATAAGAATGGTAAAATCAGAAGATTTTGAAAATAGAGTTCCAAAACTTAAAAATAGAGCTAATTTCAAAATTGGTCTCTTAGGTTAAAACATCATTTAAATTCCATTGACACTGATCTTTGGAAATCTAATGAGAAAGGACCATACATTCCTACAATCACTAATGGCCTGATAGAGGGTTTGTTTATACTAAAGATTCTCAAGAACCCTATCGTCAAGATGGTCTTCATGTAGCACCCGGTTATTTTAAAGTCAAGAAAGAATTAAGTGAAAGAAGAGAAGGAAAAGAAATAAAACCAAAGTCTAGGGGTAAAAAGTGTCCAAATGGACAAAATGTTTGAAAAGTTGGTGATAAAGGTGGCATGGCCGCCCATCACCTTTCTACACACAAAAGTATTGGATTTTTAGAGAGAGAAAGTAGCAAGAAGCAGAGAACTCTTGGGTTTGAAGAGAAACAAGAAGAAAAGTGCGGATTCAAGGTAGAATTCATGTTTTTATGGTGTTCTTAACCGGTTATATCCTCAGGTCTATGCTTATGTGTGTTTATATGTGTTCGGGTATGTTTTAGCGAGTTCTAAGAGGTTGAATTCAATTTGCAAACGAGTTCAGAAGAAAGCCATACTCAAGAGCTGCAAAGGTGAGTTCTAGGACCCCTCTTTTACCAGTTTTAACTGATTTTGGGGCTGGAAATGCATAAATGTATGTTTTCATTTAACTGGGTTTCGGACACATATGTTTCATTTGGTGTATGTTGAACGTATGATGTGATGTATGATTATGTTCATGCTTGATAATGTATGATGATGTTTCTAAGACTAAGGATGGATGATTTAAGCTTAGAACATGATGAGCGGTGATTTGAAATTGAAATCTGATGTTTAAGGCTCATATGTTAAGTTTTAGAATCTACATAAGTGTTAAAAAGTCAATGTGGATGAGTAAGGGAAGGAATGTGGATGAACAATTAATGCGGATGAGTATTAACTACTAAGTAAGTCAATGCGGATGGACAGTTAATGCGGATGAGTATTAATTGCTAAGTTAGTCAATGCGGATGAGCATTGACTAAGTATGACAAATGCGTATGAAGGTTCATGCGGATGAAACTTAATGCAGATGAACATTGACTAAGTCTGAGAACTGCGTATGAGTATTGACTAAGTATGGGAAATGCGGTTGAGTAAAGCCAATGAGGATGAACAAATGCGGATGAAGTAAGACAAATACGGATGAAGTAAGACAAATGCGGATGAAGTAAGACAAATGCGGATGAAGTAAGACAAATGCGGATGAACTGTATTAAATGCGGATGAACTATAGTAAATGCGGATGAACTATAGGAAATACGAATGAACACTTAGACTTTTTCTAACTTTCTAAGAAAAAGACGAATGTAGGCTTTGACTTGAGATGTTCCCGGGGATTCATGTAAGTTGACTTTTGAGGTCATAGATGTTATGATGGTGATGTATGAGGTATGATTGGTGCATATGCATGATGATGCTGATGTTGCTTGATTACGCATGTTATGTATGTATAATGTTGCCTTGTATGATGATGATGTTTGTGTATGTTATGTTCCTTATTATGATGTATGTTTATCTTTCCTGTGACTTTACGTTGAATGTTAATGAACGAAATGAAGTAGTATGTAATGTAAAGTGAAAGATAATGAAAGAGGAACATGAAGTATGAATGCATGCATTAATGAAAGATGAAAGTAAAGAAATCCTTGCAAGCATAGTATGTCGGGACACGCCATTAAAAGGTGTTGGCCCAACGGTGTGTGGGTTCGCTACCCCGGGAGGATGCACATGGGGGTCTTTCATTGTGATTGACCATTTGTATAGCCCCATTGTTGCATACCCTAGGTAGTGCGACCAGAAGTGCGATGCACCGTTATAGCTGGTCTATGATAGACCTAGGTCCAATATCAGGAATAGCTGGGTATTGCACATAGCAATGTTATAGCTAAACTCTACCCTAGGTACTATGAACAGAGGTACGATGCACCGTTATAGCTGGTCCATGATGGACCTAGGTCTAGTACTAGGAAATAACTGGGTAAAGTTTATGTTTGAAGAAACAGAGAGAAGTAACGATGAAAGCATGAAAGATTAAAGAAGATAAAAATGATATTATCTATGTGTATGTATGATGTGTGATTACATGTAAAGTAAAGGACGGTTTTAATGAATGTAATATATGTTTTATGTTAAAACTAGAACTCACTGAGCAACGCTGACCTTTTTATGCATTTTCGAGTTGGCAGGTGAGCATTGCTGAGGATGGCGCGGGGCAGGTACATGGCTTGGGGATGGCATTCTTTTGTTAATGTTTTTGCATGATAATGCGAACAAATGAAATTGTGTAACGAATATTGTATTTTTTTGCAAAAGCATTGTTAATGAAAATATTGTTTTAAATGTTTCCGGTGCAATGTTTATTTTATGTTAATGTAATTATAGGTTTTATGAGCAATGATTGACCAACTGTAAGCGTCCCGGGAATGGGGCCTTACAAGTTGGTATCGAAGCCAAAGTTTAAGTGAAATGGGTAAACTTTCAAAATAAACCTAAACCTAAACTGAAAATAGGACAAAAATGGAAGGGATGCCAATGTGAGTAGCTGCGTGCTATTAAGTATTTTCTTAATGTTAACCGGTATTACGTGCGCATGTTATGTGGTTATGTGCTGCTGGTAGAATTAGATATTGATGTAGTCAGGATAGGTAATGCTTGGGGTATGAAGAGTAAAGTAAGTGGCTAATCACAACTGGCCACTGTAACCAGGGACTTACTATACTTGACATAAACAGAGTTGTTTCCTTGAATGACCATGTTGGTGTTTGAATCTTTGAGCATGTGTGTGTGAGGATGGCCGGTGGTAGATCATCTAAAGCTTCGCATGGTGGTGGACGTGGTGCTGAACCACGGGTTACGAGGGGAAGGCCTAGGGCTGAAGAGGTGGTTCATGAAGAACCAGAAACCCCTCGTCCGGAGGGCGATGTTGAGAGTGCTAACCTCAGAGCCTCAGTGAAGGAAACGGTCGTGGAGGAAGTGCATCAAGTCATGCAGACGATCCTACCGTCTGTGGTGTTCAAAGTGATAAAGGCAGTTAGAGAGGGGGAGAGAAGGGAAGGAGTAGAGCTACGGGCGATAGAAGACAGCTCGAGACTGAGGCGGTTCCGTCTGATGACGAAAAAGAAGAGGAAGAAGCAGAGCCTATGCAGGAGGCGGCATGAGGCTGTAACTATGGGACATTTCAATGGTGTAAGCCCCCTACTTTCGACGGTAATGGCACTGCTGCTGCTGCTCACCCATGGGTGAGAGAAATGGAAGTTGTTTTAAATATCAACGACTGCCGGGAGGATCAAAAGGTGAAGTTCCCTGCCTATTCTTTTATGGACTCGGCTCTGTGCTGGTGGGAAAATATAGTCCAAACCGAGGGTAGTCGGGAAATTGGGAGGATGAGATGGTCTGAGCTGAAGAAGTTGGTGATTGAGGAGTTCTGTCCTTATAGAGAAATGGATAAAGTTGAGAGGGAATTCCTGCAACTGGAGGCGGGAACGATGGCGCACCAACAATACACCACCAAATTCAATAAGATGGCACGCTTGGTGCCGGATCAGGTGACGCCTCTATCATGAAAGATTAAGAGGTACATTCAGGGTTTGCCAGCGGACATTCGCAGGCATATGATCGCCGCCCGACCGAGCACGTTTAGTTCGGCGGTGGATTTGGCAGGAAGGTTATATGATGAGAGGGCTGTAGTGGTGGTGGCCAAAGGTAGCAGGAAGGGTAGAGGTGATCAAAACTGGAATGGGAAGAGGTTTGGTCAGGGTAATTGCTCGACGGTTAACAAGAATGCACGAGTGGATGATCGCTGGGTGGCCACATTGAGTGCGTGGTCAAAAAGGTGTCGGAAGTGTGGAAGGGAGCATGAGGGAGAATGTAGGTTGGGATTTAACGAGTGCTTCAAATGTAGAATGGTGGGGCATATAGCCAATGACTATCATACGGTCCGATGCTTTAATTGTGGAGAAGAGGGTCATATGAGTAAGAGCCGAGGGTTCCGGGGCGGAGAAGACGGGAGGCGAAGGATCGAGGGCGAGCCCCAAGGCATTCACTATGATACAAGAGGAAGCTAGGATGGACCCTGATGTTGTGTCCGGTATGTTTCTAGTGAAGCAAACTTTAGCTTCTATGTTATTTGATTTGGGTGCAAGTAAAAGTTATATTTCTACTGCTTTCTGTGCTAAGCTGCCTGTTAGTAGTAGATGTGTTGATGCGCCGTTCGATGTAGAAACTGCCATAGGTAAGTCTACCAGCATTTCTGAGGTGATAGAGAACTGTGATGTGGAACTTGAGGGTCATAAGTTTCCTGTTAGACCGTTCGTGATGACCTTAGGTGGTTTTGATTTGGTTCTTGGGATGGATTGGTTGGAGGAATCCAAGGTGAACACCGTGTGTCAAAAGAAGATGATTCGTTTGACAGTGCCTGACGGGAGTTTGGTAACTATTTATGGGGATCGGGTTACTACGATCCCGAAGGTAATCTCAATGGCAGTGGCGGGAAAGTGTATGAGGCGTGGATGTAGCGCCCACTTGGCTTATGTAAAGGATGTGGATACACCCACACCACAACTGTCTGATGTACCAGTTGTGTGTGACTTTCCGGACGTGTTCCCAGAAGACTTACGAGGAGTGCCACCTCACAGAGAGGTTGAGTTTTAGATTGATCTGATACGGGTGCCCAGCCTGCTGCCAAGGAATCGTATCGGTTGGCTCCAACGGAAATGAAGGAATTGATGGAGCAGTTGCAAGAGCTGCATGATAAGGGGTTCATTAGACCGAGTATCTCTCCTTGGGGTGCTCTGGTACTGTATGTGAAGAAGAAAGACGGTAGCATGAGGATGTGCATTGAGTACCGAGAGCTGAACTAGTTGACGGTGAAGAACCGATACCCCTTACCAAGAATAGATGATTTGTTCGATCAGATTCAAGGTGGCAGTTGGTTTTCAAGGATAGATCTTCGATCTGGTTACCATCAGTTGAAGGTGAAGGAGCAAGATATCCCTAAAATGGCTTTCTGCACGCGCTATGGTCACTATGAATTTCTTGTCATGTCTTTTGGTTTGACCAATGCGCTAGCTGCTTTTATGGATCTCATGAATCGGAAGTGTCGACCAATGTTGGATAAATCAGTGATTGTGTTTATTGATGATATCCTGATTTATTTGAAGAGCGAGATTAAGCACGTCGGTCACATTCGGGAGGTTCTGGAGACATTGAGGAAGGAGAAGTTGTACGCCAAGTTCTCCAAGTGTGCATTTTGGTTGCGCGAAATTCAGTTCTTGGGTCATGTGGTAAATCCCAATGGGATTATGGTGGACCCAGCTAAGGTGGAGGCAGTGATGCAATGGAAGTCTCCAAAGACGCCATCCGAGATTCGTAGCTTCTTGGGTTTAGCGGGCTACTATAAAAGATTTACCCAAGACTTCTCTAAGATCGCTTCTCCACTAACTAAGTTGACCCGGAAGGATGTGAAGTTTGTATGGGGTCAAGCTCAAGATAGGGCGTTCGAAGAGTTGAAGGCAAGGTTGACTCAAGCTCCTGTTCTGTTATTACCCACTAGAAGTGAAGATCTGGTGGTTAATTCTGATGCTTCCTACTTAGGGTTGGGGTGTGTGCTAATGCAAAGAGGGAAGGTTATAGCTTATGCATCTCGGCAGTTGAAGGTTCATGAGGTCAACTACCCTACTCACGACTTGGAGCTAGCAGCCGTGGTCTTTGCACTAAAGATTTGGAGGCACTATCTTTACGAGACGAAGTTCACCATTTTCACCGACCACAAGAGCTTGAAGTACTTCTTTGAGCAGAAAGATCTAAACATGAGACAGAGGTGGTGGTTGGAACTTATAAAGGACTATGATTGTGAGATCCATTACCATCCGGGCAAGGCCAACGTGGTGGCTGATGCCCTTAGTCGGAAGGAGAGGCCCGAGCCAATTCCGGTGAAAGCATATCAGCTGCTCATGACCTCCGATGTGATGAAGCAAGTCAAAGAGTTTCAAGATGAGGCACTGAAAGAAGATCATCTTAACTCTGAGGGGATGAGAGGTCTGGTCGTGAAACTGGGTGAAAACACGCTTGGTGTTATAACTCGATTCGAGAGAACGTGGATTCCTCTTTTTGGGGATTTACGGGTGAAGATTTTGGATGAAGCTCATAAAACTCGATACTCCATTCATCCAGGTGCCACAAAGATGTATCAAGACATGAAGAAGGATTACTGGTGGTCGGGTATGAAGCGCGACGTAGTGGAGTATGTGAGTAAATGCCTTACTTGTCTACAGGTGAAGGCCGAGCATCAGAAGCCGTATGGGAAGATTCAACCATTGGATATACCAGAATGGAAGTGGGAGCACATCACCATGGATTTCATTATGAAGTTTCCACGTACTCCGAAAGGGTATGATGCTATATTTGTGATTGTTGACCGCGTGACGAAGAGTGCTCACTTCCTACCGATCCACGAGCCATATTCATCTGAGAGGTTGGCTGATCTGTTTATCAAGGAAATTGTAACTCGTCATGGTGTGCCGGTGCCTATTGTATCTGATCGTGACACCCGGTTACGTCCAAATTCTGGAAGAAATTCCACGATGCCATGGGGACGAGGTTACACATTAGCACGACTTATCATCCTCAGACTAATGGTCAGTCTGAAAGGACCATTCAGACCTTGGAGGACATGCTTAGGGCATGTGTTATTGATTTTAGGGGAAGTTGGGATGACCACTTACTCTTAGTTGAATTCTTATACAACAATAGTTATCATGCTAGGATTGGTATGCCACCTTATGAGATGCTATACGGTAGGAGATGCAGAACGCCCGTATGTTGGGGTGATATTGGTCAGAAAGAACTAGGGAGCGTCGAGGTAATCGAGGCTAGGACTGAGAAGCTCGAAAAGATCAAGGCCTTCATGAAGGTAGCCAAAGATAGACAGAAGTTGTATGCTGATAAACGATGCACACTGATTGAGTTCCAGGTGGGTGACCGGGTTATGTTGAAGGTCTCACCTTAGAAGGGGATCATCCGATTCAGGAAGCGGGGCAAGTTGAGCCCAAGGTATATAGGGCCTTTTCGAATCATTGCTCGAGTAGGAGAGGTGGCCTATATAGACTGGAGTTACCGGATGAGTTAAGTGGAATTCACCCGACATTCCACATATCTCATCTAAGGAAATGTTTAGTGGATGAGGATATGATTGTTCCACTAGAAGATATCAAAGTACACGAATGACTCAATTATGTGGAGCAACCAGCGGAAATTATCGATCGTAAAGAGAAGAGGCTGAGAAATAAAGTGGTTCCTCTTGTCCATGTACAATGGAAGCACAGGAAGAGATCCGAGTCTACGTGGGAGACTGAAGAAGAGATGAAACAGCATTACCCATAACTCTTTGAGGAATAGCAGGTTTTGGGGATGAAACCTAAATAAGGGGGTGGACTTGTAACACCAGGTTATTTAAAAGTCAAGAAAGAAGAATAAAGTGAAAGAAGAGAAAGGAAAGAAATAAAACCCAAGTCTAGGGGTAAAAAGTGTCCAAAAGGACAAAATGTTTGAAAAGTTGGTGATAATGGTGGCATGGCCACCCATCACCCTTTCTACACACAAAATTATAGAATTTTTAGAGAGAGAAAGTAGCATGAAGCATAGAACTTTTGGGTTTGAAAAGAAACAAGATGAAAAGTGCGAATTCAAGGTAAGAATTCATGTTTTTATGCTGTTCTTAACTGGTTATGTCCTTGGGTCTATGCTTATGTATGTTTATATGTGTTCGGGTATGTTTTAGCGGGTTCTAGGAGGTTGAATTCAATTTGCAAACGAGTTCGAAAGAAAGCCATACTCAAGAGCTGGAAAGGTGAGTCCTAGGACCCCTCTTTTACCAGTTTTAACTGATTTTAGGGCTGGAAATGCATGAATGTGTGTTTTCATTAAACTGGGGTTCGGACCCGTATGTTTCATTTGCTGTATGTTGAATGTATAATGTGATGTATGATTATGTTCATGCTTGATAATGTATGATGATGTTTCTAAGACTTAGGATGGATGATTTAAGCATAGAACATGATGAACGGTGATTTGAAATTGAAATATGATGTTTAAGGCTCATATGTTAAGTTTTAGAATCTGCATAAGTGTTAAAAAGTCAATGCGGATGAGTATGGGAAGAAATGCGGATGAGCAGTTAATGCGGATGAGTATTAATTGCTAAGTAAGTCAATGCCGATGGATAGTTAATGCGGATGAGTATTAACTACTAAGTTAGTCAATGCGGATGAGCATTGACTAAGTATGACAAATACGTATCAAGGTTAACGTGGATGAAAGCCAATGCGAATGAACATTGACTAAGTCTGAGAAATGCGGATGAATATTTACTAAGTATGGGAAATGCGGATGAGTAAGGCCAAGGCGGATGAGTAAGGCCAAGGCGGATGAACAAATGCGGATGAAGAAAGACAAATGCGGATAAAGTAAGACAAATGCGGATGAAGTAAAACAAATGCGGATGAAGTAAGACAAATGCAGATGAACTGTAGTAAATGCGGATCAACTATAGTAAATGCGGATGAACTATAGGAAATGTGGATGAACACTCAGACTTTTTCTGACTTTCTCAGAAAAAGAAGAAGATAGGCTTTGACTTGAGATATTCCTAGGGATTCATGTAAGTTGACTTTTGAGGTCATAGATGTTATGTTGGGCATGTATGATGTATGATTGGTGCATATGCATGATGATGATGATGTTGCCTGATTATGCATGTTATGTATGTATAATGTTGCCGTGTATGATCATGATGTTTGTTTATGTTATGTTCCTTATTATGACGTATGTTTATCTTTCCTGTGGTTTTACGTTGAATGTTAATGAACTAAATGAAGTAGTATGTAATGTAAAGTGAAAGATAATGAAAGAGGAACATGAAGTATGAATGCATGCATTAATGAAAGATGAATGTAAAGAAGCCTTAAAAGCATAGTATGTCGGAACATGCCATTAAAAGGTGTTAGCCCAACGGTGTGGGGGTTCGCTACACCAGGAGGATGCACATCCGGGTCTTTCATTGTGATTGACCATTTGTATAGCCCCATTGCTGCATACCCTAGGTACTGTGACCAAAGGTGCAATGCACCGTTATAGCTGGTCTATGATAGACCTAGGTCCAGTATCAAGAATAGCTGGGTATTGTACATAGCAGTGGTACACCTAAACTCTACCCTAGGTACTATGAACAGAGGTGCGATGCACCGTTATAGCTCGTCCATGATGGACCTAGGTCCAGTACCAGGAAATAGCTGGGTAAAGTTTATGGTTGAAGGAAAAGAGAGAAGTAACGATGAAAGCATGAAAGATTAAAGAAGATAATAATGATATATCTATGTGTATGCATGATGTGATCACATGCAAAGTAAAGGATGGTTTTAATGAATGAAAAGTATGTTTTATGTTAAAACTAGAACTCACTTAGCAACGCTGACCTTTTTATGCATTTTCCAGTTGGCAGGTGAGCATTGCTGAGGATGGCGCGAGGCAGCTACTTGGCTTGGGGATGACATTCTTTTGTTAATGTTTTTGCATGATAATGCGAACAAATGAAATCGTGTAATGAATATTGTATTATTTTGCAAAAGCATTGTTAATGAAAATGTTGATTTAAATGTTTCCGCTGCAACGTTTATTTTATGTTAATGTAATTATATGTTTTATGAGCAATGATTGACCAGCTGTAAGCGTCCCGCGAACGGGGCCTTACACTTCAAGGAGAGTAAAGAATGATATCAAAGCATATTCCTTGATGTGTAAACGACTACCTCTGGAAATTTTTGTAAAGCTTGATGGATATCAAACTCGATAGACCATGTATAAAGCCTTAAAGACCATTTGTGAAGGAAGCAAGGAGATTCAAAATCTCAAGAAACAAAAGTTGAAAAGGCAATTAGAATTTTTTTCAACATTTGTCTAGAGAAACCATAAATCAGATTATGAACAGATTTGTTCAACTTACAACTGAGATGTCAACAGCTGGTATTAAGCCTGATCTTGAAGATCTAAATCTTAGACTACTCAATACTTTACCCTCATCATGGAAACAAACAGTAACCTTACTAAAACATACTGCGAAGTTCCCTATGGATCTAGATCTACTCATTGCCAAGATAGAGTCAGTAGAGATTGATGAAAGCTCAAGGAATAATGATAGAGCAGCATCAATGTCCTAGTATCAGTTTGTTGCTTGTCCTGCAAAGACTATTGAAAATGCATTCATGGCAAAAAGTGAGAAAATTACAGAAGAAGAGGGAGATTTATTTGTTGGAGCAAGATTTTTCACTAATTCATCATTTACTAGTGCACCTGCTTATACAACACAGTCTCATTCTCAATCTCCTCCTAAATCTCAGTCTCAAACATCTAATGTTCAAAAAAAGACTTCTTCATCTAACTCTGCTAAATCTAGAAAAGTTAAAGATGTGATAAACATCCTAGTAGACGATGAAGAGTCTAAAATTGCATTCACTGCATTTATGGCTAGTTTTCAAGCATATCAAGGTAGCCATTTAACTCAACTAGACCTTGTTTTGCAGGATTTGTTTGATATGGATCCTCAAGATGTTGAAGAGATGGACTTAAACTAGCAGATGGTGATGATTGCTTACAGGACACAAAAACACTCATATGTCAACAGGAAGTACAAGCCAAGTGCTAACAAGACTGTTGGGTTTGATAAGTTAAAATCAAGGTGTTTTAACTATAACAGTTATGGACATTTTTCCAGAGAATGCAAGGCTCCAAGGAATAATGGAGGAAATGCTCAATCAAGTTCTCGTAATAAAAGGTTTCAACCAGCCACAAGACTTTTCAAAAGCCTTATCAAAGTCTTCCTGTGCCTGAGCTTAAAGATGAAACAAAATCATCTGATGAAACAAAGAAAGCTTTAGTAGTCAGCATTAAAGATGCTTATGTTTGGAGTGCATATGCTGAACAGTTTAGTAATAATTTAACATCAAGTTTATCTCTTGTTGCAGAAATTCACGGAGAAGATTGGTCAAAAAATAATGATCCAAAGGTGGAAGGTGAGAATGAAGTAGATGACTATGATTGGAGTGACAAATCAGATCCTAAGGAGGATACAAATGAAGTAGCTCTAATGGCATAGTCTAATCAACCTAAGGTTGACACTTCATCTTCAAAATCTGAAACCTTATCTCCAAATTCCCTTAAATCCCATCTGAAGTAAGAGAAAAACTCTGCACAAAATCATGCGATGAACATGTTGAATACTATGAAAACTACTCATATAAAATCTGTGAGAAACTAAAACGAGAAGAGTCAATGCATAACAAACTAAAATCTGATCATAAAACAGCAGATCAAAGATTATTTCTCTTCAAACTTCATGGAACAAAACACTAAAAGAATTAGAAATTGTTTCTAAACAATTGGAAGAGATTATCAAAAATCTTGAACAGGAGAAGATAGCACATGTTGCTACTCAAATGGATCTTGCTAAAGTAAAAAGTTCAAAAATGATTGTAGAAAAACTGGTAAGTGAGAGAAAGATAAACAGAAAGCAAGGTTAGGTTTCACTCATGAACCTATGCCTGAATCTATTACAAACACTTTATCAGAGAACTTTAATACACATGATTATTCTCCTTAGAATAAAGCTAAACTTAAAGCTTTTCAGGTCAAAAACAAGAATTCAAAAGAAGAAAAGGAAAATGTAAAAGTTTTTGTTGAAAATGATCAAGAAAAGATTAAAAATGGTCATCCAATCAAGATAAAATCTTATGAACCTAAACAAACAAAACAAAACACTTCTGATCAAATTCATTCTGTATTAGAAGAAGTGAAAGTTCAAAGCAAAGATAAAGATAAACAATAGGTAGGAACATCACAAGATTCGAACACTATTAATCTAAAACAAGTTCAATCTGAAAAGGAATCTTCTTCTAACGATGTTTAATCTGGAAGTAAACCAAGTTCTTCTAAGTCAAAGAATCAAAGAAGAAGAAAGAAATCTGAAAAAAACAAAATCTGAAAAAAACAAAAGTTCAAAAAAGTTAATCAAAGCAACAAATCAGGCAACAAAACTTAAACAGATAAAATTTATGTCAGCCTGTTTGTTAAATATGAATTCTCTTCAAAACAACAAGGTAAATACTATGAACAAATCTTAGTCTGATCTGAAATCAAGTTCAGATTCTAAGACTTCCGCTGTAGCAATAACATTTGTTCCTAAGGAATTCAAGAAGAAAGTTCATGTTAAACAGATGCAAAATAATTTGGCACAAAATCAAAATGTGAAAAATGAAAAACAACAGTGTAAGTATTTGACACCAAAATAAAAAAATGGATCAAATATAGTGTCAATGTCAAAAGTTAACAAACAGTTGTTTATAACTCCACAAAAGTACTATGAAATATGTGATATGAAAAATCACAATACTGCTGAGTGCTATTTCAACAAATACTCTCACATATGTGACATGAGAAATCATTTCACAACAGATTGTTATTTTGACAAATACTGTACTTATTGTGTTGAGAAGACTCATAATACTGCAAATTGTTATTTTAGAAAAAGATCACATACTAGAGGATTTGCAAATTCAAACATGAGCAAAGGTTAAAAGAACAATTATGTGAGATCTAAACAAAATGTGCATGAACAATTCATACCATGATCTCTAAGAATGACTAATAAAAAGGTTAGTCATCAATACGTGTCAAAAATGGTATGAATGTTCTTAAAAATAACTCAAACAATTTTCGAAACAAGATTGGTAAATTCATCAAGAATAAGCCTGATTTGAATAATCTTCATTACAAACATTTAGCATTGTTAATAAATTTGGAAAACCCAAGACCATCTTGGCTTGGGTGGATATCTCAACTTAATTTTCTTGTTGTGCAGGTACGCCAAGAAGACCACTTAATACATGGTATGTGGATAGTGGGTGTAGCCGGTATATGACAGGTAATCCTGCCTGGTTACAAGATTTTAAGTTAAAGGATGGAAAGCTCGTCGCCTTTGTGGTGATGTCAGAGGAAAAATAACACGAAATGGAACAGTATCAAATGGGATAATAAGCTTTGACAAAGTCAACATTCGTTCATAGTTGAACTTTAATCTTTTAAGAAATTTAATCTTTTAAATTTCTTGGTCCCCAATTAGTCTCGTGGCAACGTAAGAAACAAACAAATGTCTTTGTTTCAACTGCACAAGCTGAGTACATTGCTCAGCAGGATGTTCTCAAATCTATGGTTGCAAAATCAACTACTAGATTATGGGTTCAATTTTCTTAAAACACCTATTTACATGGATAACACTACTGCTATGTTCATTACAGCTAATCCTGTTCAACATTCAAAAACAAAACATATCGAAATTCGATATCATTTTCTCAGAGGTAACTCTGAAAAAGGGTTAATCATATTGATTCAAATTGCAACAGAAAAACAGTTGGCGGATCTATTTACTAAAGCCTTCCTACCAGGACGGTTTGAGTATTTAGTGGAGTCAATTGGTCTTATTAATCATATGTGAACTCTCTAAATCAAAATATCATCATAAGTGATCCTCTCATTGTTAATTGCCTGTTTGTATTTTGTGTGTGTGTTTTTTTTCTTAAAAAAACCAAATACAAAAGTATAAATCAAAACTCCAAAAATAGAGTCTTTTTCTAATTGTCAGTTTATTTTTAGAAAAGAATCTGTTTATGCAATATGTGAGAAATGATAGTACATTAGTGAGATCAGTTGCATATTTCACTCATTAATAAAGTCTGACATGATCAGATATGATGTGTAGACAATATCGTGCTACTATACTCAAAAAGTAAATTCTTGTGATTACACTAAAACTTTATGCTTGTGTGTATTCATCTAAGTACTTTTGAGATGTATTGGCTTATCAAATTGATTGCTTGTTAAGTTACACCACTCACACCTCATGGTGATGTGATTAATCATGAGATCTGTTACAAGCATCATATCACTTCTTTGTTATGAATCATCATAGACCTGAAGTGTTGAGTTATCCTTTGTCGTAAGTCATTACAGACCTAGATTTTCTCTTTGATGCAAAAGATGCCAATGTGCACAATCTATTCAAATGGATAGTTAGATATGATCAAATGGTTATCTATGATCATTCCCTGTTCATTTAAGTAACATGAGCTCTGGTTATACATATGTTTTAGGTAATAAGTTGAGTATGTGTTCTTTCGTGCAGGTCTTGATGATAGTTGAGCTCTCTAAGTCTTTGTATGAATTACATCATGTCATATCTAAATTACCCTAATCAATCCAAGAATTGAAAAAGTAAGTGAGTTGATATTTTTTCAAAAACGCTCATTTTCTGTCCTTAGATCTTGTGTCTGCTTTGCTGTGATATCACTGACCTGGAACACACTTGATGAGGATTTATTCATTGTCTATGACTATTCGTATCTTTTTTATTTTAATGTGCTGATCTTCATTGATATGATCTCACTGTAGACATTAATTCTTTTGTTTATACTAGATTTTGATTCTGCTTTCATTTTGATTTTATGCATGTTTTCTATGTGTGAAGGTAATGTAACAATGAGACGTGTGATCTTATTATGTTACCTTAGGAAACTTATAAGTTGTTCAAACTTAAAAGTTTAGGGGGAGTAATAAATGGAAGAGTTTTTCTCAGAAAATCAAAATCAAAGATAACTTTTGTAAATGATAATATGAACCTATATAAATTTGCAAGTGGAAATGATTCTTTCAAAAGTTGAAAAATCGATATTTGATTATGTTTTGAGACTAAAATGAAGGGAAAGATAAATTTCAAAAAGTTAAACAATAAGTGAGAGAAGTATTTTCTTTCCATCATAAATGTGATGAATGCTTCAATGGAAAGAATATCATTAAGGAAAGCTCTTGCATATGCAAACATTGTTAAGAAGGATATCAAAGACATTGAGTTCATGAGAATTTCAAGAAAAGGAGTATTAGAAATATACTCAAAGGAAAGTGGAAATCCTATTGAGTCATATGCTAATATTGATATCACATGTCTATCAAAAGATATATTGGAAAGGATAAGCAAAATGGAGATAAAGACGAATAAAGCAAAACCAGAACAAGGCATTCTTGCTAGCAAATATAAGTCTGCAATTGCTAATGCTTTGAAAGAACAGGATATGTATAAAAAGAAGCCAATGTTCAAGATCAAGGAAGAACCTGAAGATTTCATTAAGTGCTGAAGATAGAAGATAGAAGATGAAAGCTGAAGATGAAAGATAAAGCTAAAGGAAAGATAAAAAGAAGACAAGATTGAAGATTTTGATGACTGAAGACCATGTAAATATTAGGGGGAGTATTGTTAGATCTCTAGAAAGATTAACATGTTGTCTTTATGTCTTTTTACTATTTGTAATAGTATAGGGACTAGTTTTGTAATTTGTTAGTTCCTTGTGTTTCATTATAAATAGCTTAGACTTGTAGCAGTTAAAAAAAGAAGAACAACAGTTTTAGAACAGATTTAGAACTGCTTACTTACTTTGTAATTGTCTTTTCTTGATATTAATGAAACTATGAATTTTGTTGATATCTTACATGATTTGATTAATTTGTTGGTATTTCTTTGAATTGTGTTCATACATGATCATGGATAGGTACATTTGATCCTATCATGACTCAAGTTCAAATGATCTAAATCAAAACAGAGAATGTGATAAAGAATCTTCTAAAGATTCAATTAAGCCACAAAATTCTAACAAGTCATCAAGAAATGAAAGAAGAAGAAAACCAACTTCAAAAGCTAAACAGTCTTAACAAAACAACAACTCAAGTAAAATCAAACCTGTGAAGTTTGTGTCAGCAGAACTTTTGACATGAACACAATATCAGAAATAATATCAAAACCAAAGAACAAATCCAACTCTAATCTAAAAAGAGGTTCAGGTCCTAAGTCTTCTGTTGTTCAACATAGATTTGTATCTACGGAGATAAAGAATTGTGAGATTGTTCAAAAGCAAAATCCCAAAAATCAAAAGACCAAATTTACATAGCAAAAACAAAAGCTTAACCAGACTACTCCTAAATCCAAACAAGAATCTAATGTTGCATCTACATCTATGGTTAAGGAAATATTGTTTCAAAAGACACAAAAATATTATGATATATGTGACATGTATAATCATAACACTTCTGAGTGTTATTTCAAAAATTCCATCACATATGTGATATGACGAATCACAACACAGTTGATTGTTATTTTAACAAATATTGTGCATTCTGTGATGAAAGGAATCATAATACAAAGGATTGTTTCATGAGAAAGAACTCACCTAGAAAGAATATTGACAACCAAGGATAAGCTAATCCAAAGTTTCAAAGAAATCACTATAATGTATTTCAAAATCCAACAAAAACACCTTCTCTGAGTTTGAGCTCATTTAGAAGAATCAATTCAGATTATGATAATCAATATAATGTCAAATCACAACAGTATAATCAAGGACAATTTGTTCCACGTTTAGTGAAAATGAACAATGAAACATAAAACAAGAAAACCTTCTATAATGGTTCAAAATTTCTTGATGATGATCTTGAAAACAGATTTAATGTTTTGAAAACAAAACTAAAATAAGATAATCAAACTGTTTTCAAAAGAGGATTTGAAAATTACAAATTTCAAAATAAACCTAACGTAAACAAACTCCATTTCAAAGAGTTTACCATAGTTGATAAATATGGAAAGCCCAAGACCATTTCGGCTTGGGTTAGTAACTCATCTTAAATATTATTGCATGCAGGTATGCCCATAGAGACTAGTAAACACATGGTATGTTGACAGTGGGTGTAGCCGGCACATGATAGGCAATCAAGCCTTACTTCAAGATTTTAAGCAAAAAGATGGCACTCATGTGGCATTTGGTGGAAATGAAATGGAAGGTGCTAATGATGAATCAATTCAAGAGATGGATAGTGAACAAACTAACTCTAATCATATAGATGATAATGAAGAGGAAATGAATGCTAATGAAGATGTTAATACTAAAATGAATAATCAATAAGATGAAGATCATGTGCCGGCTCGAAGTGGGTCTTTTGGATTCAAAGAGCTAAATCGAAGTGGGTCTTGAACTGGAAGAGTGCTGCTCAAAAGCTACTCAGGTGAGTTTCTAGAACCCCTCTTTTACTGATTTTTAAGTGATTTGGGGCTATTATGCATACTAGGTAAACATTTTGAAAGAAACTGTGGGTTTACAGCTTTATGTACGAATGTTGGATGTATGTATGTATGTCATAGTGTTGATTACGGGTTAGAGATGATGTATAGCATGCTTAGATGTCCTTAGTATGTTAGATCTGTGCTTGGGTATGATTAGAATGAGAATTGGGTGAAATTGGTAGCATAGAAAAGATTTCAGAATGTTCTGATGAAAAGGAACAGTAGATCATGCACCCAGAGGTGGCTCATGTGCCCAAACAGTTGTCCATGCGCATGAGTGGCCAGACGCCCAAGTATTGGCCCATGCACCCAGCATGTTGGCCCATGCGTCTAAGTATTGGTCATGCGCCCAAGTGTTGGCCATACGCCTAAATAGTGCCCATGCGCCTAAGTTCTTGAAACGGCTAAGTGTTGGTGATGCGTCTGAATAGGTGCCATGCGCCTGCATAGTGGCAAAGCGCCTGAACAGGGCAGAAGCGCTCAAATAGTGCCCATGCGCCTAGACTGTTTTATACTTAGAAATTTATGCTCATGCGCTTGGAAGGACCCATGCGCCCACTTTGGACTTGCGGTTTTCTAAGTGGTTTTATAGGGTATATTGGGGAGATAAGTCTAGCTATGATGTGATGGCTTATGTTTGATGTGTGTTATGTATGTATGATGTGCTTGTATTGGTCATGATGTATGTTTATGATTTTGTATGTTCCTTATTATGTATGTATGTCTTCCCTTGGCTTTGCGTTGAACATTAATGAATGTAATGAAAGTATTATGTAACGTAAGGTGGAAGATAATGAAAAGAGGAACATAATGATAGAATGCATGCATTAATATAAGAGAGAAGTATAGAGAGGCTTGAAAGCAATATCTACAGAGGTGCACGGCTCTTAATGCCTTAAGCTCTACCGCGTGAGGTTCAGCAAATCCTAAAGTATGCATGCAAGGGTTCCTAAAGTGACTGACCTTCAGAGGTGTTACCCATTTCTATGGGGGTGTTACCCATTTCTATGGGGGTGTTACCATTTCTATAGACGTGTTACCCATTTCTATGGGGGTGTTACCCATTTCTAAGGGGGTGTTACCCATTTCTATGGGGGTGTTACCCACTTTGGTGGGGGTGTTGTTACCCACTTCGGTGGGGGTATTGTTACCCGAGTTATGTATAACTTCGGGGGTGTGGCATAAAGCCAAGCATAGTTATAAGGTGAGCAACTCTGTGTCGCAATAGACTCGACAGAGGTCTTTGTCCATGAGACGAGATAATGAGATGAGCAACTTTGTGTTGCAACAGACTCAAATGGAGTTCAATCCCTCTGATTGTCTCGTATGGGATCTTTGTCGCGTATCCCGATGATGTGTCAGTCTTCGGACATGAGTCGAGGGTTTGTGAGCAGGCCTCGGCACAACATCAGCTTTCGAGCATCAGTCAGGGATATTGCAACATAAAAGATTCGACTAATAAAGAGTAATGAACGAAAGATCATGTATGAAAGAATGAATGTATGAATGAACGTAAATGAACTATCATAATAAAGTACAGAACATGATCCCTGTCATTCGACCTCAATAATTGTGGCTGAGTGCCACGAATATGGTAAACTCTGACAGGATCTAGAGAGAGAAGTGAACGATAATGTAATACGTTGAACGAACAAAGTTAACGAACGTAAGGACGAAGATAATAATGATATTATCTGTATGTACGTACGATGCATGATCACGAACGGTTATAAAGTATAGCATGTTTTGAAATAAAGTAAATAATGGTTTTAACACAGAAAAGTATGTTTTATTATAAAACTAGAACTCACTCAGGGTCACTGACTTTTGTATGCATGATAGTTGGCACGTATATGTTGATGCTGAGGAGTTGCAGGCATGGATGCATAAGCTACTAGGAGCATTTTGAGGCTGGCATCTGTATTTGACATGTCTTGTATTTTGAGATAGAAACAAATGTTGTAAATGACATGTTTTTAGTTAGTAATGAATGATTTAATTTCCCATGCAAAATTAACGTACATTTTATAATGTTTTAAGTGCAATGAATGACCAGCAATAAGCGTCCCGGGAACGGGGCCTTACAAGTTGGTATCAAAGCAAAAGTTTAAGTGAATTGAGTTAATATTTAAAAAAACCTAATCTTAACTGAGAATGGGACTAAAAGGAAAAGGGATGCAGTCCTAGTAGTTACGTGCTTGCAGGTAAAGGTTTTATGTAAACATTTTATGAAAGTTACGTTAACCGGCATTATGTGCGCATGTTATGTGGCTTGTGTGCTTATGTGTAGATTTAGATACTGATGTGGTCGGGATAGGAAATGCTTGGGCTATGAAGAGTAAAGTAAGTGGCTAATCACACCTGGCCACTGTAATTAGGGACTTACAATACTTGACATAAACTAAGTTATTACCTTTAATGACCGCGTTAGTGTTTGAATCTTATAGTGTGTTGGAAGATGGTTGGCGGTAGATCTTCGAAAGCTTCACGAGGTGGAGGTGGTGGATGTGGTGCTGAACCACGGGTCACAAGAGGAAGGTCTAGGGCTGAAAGAGCAGCCCATGAGGAACCCGATATCCCTCATCAGGAGGGCGGCGATGAGAACGCTAATCAGAGAGCCTCGATGAGGGAGGCGGCCAGGGAGGAAGTGCATCAAGTTATGCAGACAATCCTACCGTCTATGGTGACCGAAGTTATGAAGGCTGTTAAAGATGGGGAGAGACAGGGGTAGATCTTCGGGCGATACGAGACGACCCGAAACTAAAGCGGTTTTCTTCGATGACGAAGAGGACGAAGAGGAAGATCCTGCGCTGGAGGTGGCACGGGGCTGTAACTATGGGGCGTTTCAACGATGCAAGCCCCTAACCTTTGATGGAAACGGCACTACTGTTGTTGCTTATCGATGGGTAAGAGAGATGGAAGCGATATTGAATATCAGCTAGTGCCGGGAGGATCAGAAAGTAAAGTTTGCTGCCCATTCTTTTATGGACTCGGCTCTGTGTTGGTGGAATAATATAGTCCAAGCCAAGGGTAGCAGAGCTATTGGAAGGATGAGATGGCCAGAGTTGAAGAAGCTGGTGATTGAGGAATTCTGTCCTCATCGTGAGATGGATAAAGTTGAAAGGGAATTCCTGCAACTGGAGGCGGGAACCCTGACACATCAACAGTACACCACGAAGTTCAACGAGATGTCACGTCTAGTGCCGGATCAGGTGACACCTCTTTCATGAAAGATCAAGAGGTACATTCAAGGCTTGTCGACGGACATCCATAGGCACATGATCGCTGCCCGACCAAGCACGTTTAGGTCAGCCGTCGATTTGGCGGGGAGATTGTATGATGAAAGATGTTTGATGGCGATGGAAAGTAGCAAGAAAAGAGACGGTGATCAAGGATGGAACGGGAAGCGATTGGAATGTGGCGGGACCGCTCCAGGTGACAAAGGTGCACGAGTCGATGATCAGCGTGGGATCATCACTGGTGCGGGGTCTAAAAGGTGTGACAAGTGTGGACACCAGCACCTCGGGGAATGCAGGTTGGGGAGCAATGTCTGTTTCCGTTGTGGAAGGACCGGACATGTGGCGAAGAACTGCGGTATGGGGGGTGTTATTCCTGTGGCGAGGAAGGTCACATGAGCAGGGATTGCAAGAAGCTGAGAGCGGAAGGTTCGGGAACGAAGAAGATCGGAGGAAGCTCCGGTACGAGGAAGGAGAACAGAGGGTGAGGGCTAAAGCCGTCGCTATGACCGAGAGGAGGCTAGGTCAGACTCCGAGGTAAGACTCCGAGGTAATGTGAGGTACGTTCTTGCAAGTTTAGATTTATGCATCTATTCTTTAATTGTGATGCTAGTAGTAGTTTTGTTGCCGCTATTTTCTATGATGTTACACGTTAAGGGTAGGGAGTGAGCCTTACGATGTAAGAATTGCTATTAGTAAGTCTACCAGGTTACCTAATGCCCTAGAGGATTGCGCGATAGAATTAAGAGAGAGCGCTTGTTCCTGCTAGGCTGTTCAAGACAAACATTGGTAGGTAGACAGGCATCTCCGGGTGAGTTGATCAGTAGTCTATGACTCAAACCCCAAGTGTTGCAAGAAGATGGATTGATCAACCGTGCACGACCATAGTTTGGTGACGACCTACGACAACGAAGTATGAGGAAGGCTTTGACCAGGAGAGCGGATTGCTTGATTTGAAATCAAGTAAAGTTAATATTAAAGTGGAGAGGGTCATTCTCAGTTGTTGCTCACGTAGGAGAAGTGGCATATCGACAGGAGCTACTTGATGAGTTAAGCGGAATTCATCTGATATTCCATACATCTCGTCTAAGAAAGAGTTCAACCGATGAGGGTATGATCATGATACTAGAGAATACTAAGACGGACAGAGTGTCTAACCACGAGGAGCAACTGGTGACCATTACTAATAAGAAGAAGAGAATAGACCAAGGGGGATGATGGTTTCACTTGTGCGGGTGCAGTGAAGCTTAAAGAGATCTGAGTTTGAATGCAAGCTTAAAGAAAAGGTGAGACAGCGTTACCCGTAACTATTCGAGAAGCGATAGGTTTCGGGGATGAAACCTTTTTAAGGGGGGTAGACTTATAACACCCCAAAATTTCTATTTAAATGGAAGGGAAAGAAAATTAAATAGAAAGAATAGAAATTGTGCACAAGTAGACGGGAAAAAGTGTACAAAGTACAAATCTTATTATTTTAAGATTTTAGAGGGCATGGTCGCCCATATCAAGCACGAAGCTGCTTTGATCTCGGAAGAAGAACAAGAGAGAGAGAGAGCCCGATTCTAGAGAGAGAAAGAGGAAAAAGAAGCTGAAAAAGGTAAGTCTTCTCTTGTTTGAGCTCTGTTTCAGTTGCGTATTGAGTTCTTGACCGAAGTTCTGGTTGTTTAGAGTTTACTTTCGGGATTCAAAGAGCTGAATCGAAGTGGGTCTTGAACTGGAAGAGTGCTGCTCAAAAGCTGCTCAAGGTGAGTTTCTAGAACCCATCTTTTACTGATTTTTAACTGATTTGGGGCTATTATGCATACTAAGTAAACATTTTGAAAGAAACCGTGGGTTTACAGCTTTATGTACGAATGTTGGATGTATGTATGTATGTCATAGTGTTGATTATGGGTTAGAGATGATGTATAGCATGCTTAGATGGCCTTAGTATGTTAGATCTGTGCTTGGGTATGATTAGAATGAAAATCGGGTGAAATTGGTAGCATAGAAAAAATTTCAGAATGTTCTGATGAACAGGAACAGTATACCATGTGCCTAGAGGTGGCTCATATGCCCAAACAGTTGTCCATGCGTCCAGCATGAGTGACCATTTCTATGGGGGTTTTACCCACTTTGGTGGGGGTCTTGTTACCCACTTTGGTGGGGGTGTTGTTACTCGAGTTATGTATAACTTCAGGGGTGTGGCATAAAGCCAAGCATAGTTATGAGGTGAGCGACTCTGTGTCACAACACACTCAACAGAGGTCTTTGTCCATGAGACGAGATAATGAGTAGATCAACTTCGTGTTGCAACATACACGGATGGAGTTCAATCCCTTTGATTGACTCGTATGGGATCTTTGTCCCGTATCCCGATGATGTGTCAGTCTTCGAACATGAGTCGGGGGTTTGTGAGCAGGCCCCGTCACAGTATGAGCTTTCGAGCATGAATCGTGGATATTGCAAGAGACAAGATTCGAGTAATAAAGAGTAATGAACGAAAGTACAGAATAGGATCCTTGTCATTCGACCTCAGTAATGGTGGCTGAGTGCCACGAAGAGGGTAAAGTCTGACCGGATCTAGAAAGAGAAGTGAACGATAATGTAATACGTTGAATGAACAAAGTTAACGAACATAAGGACGAAGATAATAATGATATTATCTGTATGTACGTACGATGCATGATCACGAACGGTTATAAAGTATAGCATGTTTTGAAATAAAGTTGTTAGGATCAGTGATCTAATTTGATTAATTAGAGAATATTGTAGCGGAATTCGAACGATGAATTAAACAATTCACAAGAACACAATTGATATTCAATGTAACAGTAAACGGTTATAGAAAGAGAGAATTCTGCAAAAGAAATATTTCATTCATATGCTTTTGTGGTGGCTCAATGTCACACGTTATAACTAGGTCAACATTCCTTATATAGGAAATATGACGTCTGCTCATGTCACTTGACAGTGACATCTAACAGAATTATTCAAACTACTGAAACTATGCAAACTACTGAGAATGTTCTCAACTACTGATTACATCTCAGAGAATGCTAAGTACAAAAATATAAAACTACTGAAGTACAACTACTGAAAAGTAAATTACAAGTACTGAAAGGAAACCATCGCAACTACTGAAGTTAATTACTTTAGCTATTGTGACAACTACTGATCACTTTGGTCTTCAGTCTTTGTGTTTAGTCTTTGTTCTTCAGTACTTTACTTTCAGACTTTGTCTTCTGATGGCTTCAGCCTTTGTCTTCAGAGCTTGTAATCAGCTGATGTCTTCCGTTGTTGTAATCTTCTTCAGTAGTTGTAATGACTATGGGACTCAGAGGTTTTTCTAATCAGGCTCATTGGTTCTTTTGGTCCAACAAACTCCCCTTGAACCAATGCAGCCAAAACCTCTAAACTTATTGATGATCCCACTTATTCTTGGCAGAAACACCCTCTTGATCAGCTTCAGAGGTAATCAGTTAAGCACAGGCCGGGAAAAGGTTTCTAATCTTTTGATTGGCTAAGTATGGAAGGGAACTCTATCTTGGGGAAGCTGGACACAGAGTCTTGTCCCAACCATGAAACCTAATTCCTATTAATGAGTCTATAAGACTCACTAGCATAGGCTTCAAGGAGAACAACTTGTTCCTCCTTGGTGAGTTCTTCTGCTTCTACCTCGAAGAAGAACTCTGGGCCATAATACTCAGACAGGTATCTTATTGGCTTTCCATTTTTGAACTCCACAATTGTTATCTCTCTGTAAGCAAATTCATCAGGGTGAGAGCCTTCAAGCAACAACTAGAGTTCACTCTTCTGAAAATCTTCAAGTCTTTTGTATAACAACCCCTTCTTGATCATTTTGTCTTCAAGAATAGATTGAGGGGTTGTCTTGGAGTTGTGAGCTCTCTTGAATTCTTCAATGATTTCCCAGGGTGAGACTACCATGGCCAACGTAATTGTAGCATTCAAGGTCTTCTTCACTTGGCCATGATATCTACTTGGTATATTCTTCTTATGAATTCTAGAACTTACCCTAGAGTCTGGCCAGATCCGCACTCTTTCTCTTTGATGTTGAAAAGTATGTCTAAGAGTGAACAGCCTCAGAGCCTGTTTCTTGATTTCTTGAATGGATAAGGACTGAGGGAAATCCTTGTCAACCATCTTGAGAAACTGCTCATCGTGCTGCTTCTGTTGTTCTGCTTCTTCAATCTTTACCTTCACCATCTGCATTTGCAAGTCAGGTGTAATCACTTGTTGACTTCTGTGCTCAGGTGTTTTAAGGTGGAGAACAGCAGAGATTGGCAGACAATCTTCATCATCATCCTCTTCTTCATCTTCTTCTACCCTCAACACCCTTCTCCTCCTTCTAGGTGTATCACTAGGTAAGGTTTGAGGTGGTTTTTGGGGTAAAGGGATTGGTTTTGTGGGTTGAGTTATGAGTGGCTTTGGTTTAGGGATAGATTTGGGAGATTTTAGAGATGAGGGATGTGTTTGAGTGGGAGTTTGAGAAGACTGATCTAGCATTTTGGTGGAGAGCTTTGCCATTTCAGTTCTCTTCCCTGCACCTGCTTCATCCGGTGCTTCGATGATCAACCCTTTATTATAGCCTCCAGCAGAGCAGATTTTCTTGGTTAGCTCCAAGATACTGTCTCTAGACCAGGCCTTTATCTCTATCAATGATCTTCCAAGGTATTTGGCAATGAATCTAATCATTATCTCCAATCTTTCCCTTTCTAACACACTATAACCAGCCCATCTAGCTTGAATCTCTTCTATTTCCAGCCTTCTGATCTCAGTGTCTAGTGTGGTTGTGTCATGACCTTGTCGAAAGAGCTGATCTATAATTTTATCCATGGATCTGCTGTGAGCTTCATCAACATCTTTGACAAGATCTTCTAAGGATTTATCTTCATCAGCTTTTGACTCAGCACTTTTCTTTCTTTTATATGTGATCAACTGATCTTCCTTCTCTTTATGTGTGATCAGCTGTTCTGAGATCAGTTCTTTCTCCACCTCCTTCTCTTTTGCAGGTTCTTTCTCATCATCAACTCTTTTTCTTTTCTTTTCTTTCACTGCCTTAGACTTGGAAGTCTCCCCCTTTTTGGTTGCATTGGGATCAGGGGCTTGAAAGGCAGAAAGAGATTTGTGAACAACATCATCAATGAGGATTTGTAGATTTAAGGAGATCCTCTCATCAATGGCTTTATGCACTATGTCAGTGATGATGGGAGTGATGAGAGGTAAGGAGTTTTAAAAGATAGCAACCATCTGCTCAGAGGGGTTTTGTCCCTGAGAAGTGGTGCCAAAAGCAGTGGCTGGTGCCTCAGTTATGTGTGTAGGCTCAGTGTTTGGTGAACCTTCAATTGAAGGTGCCATCTGTGGGGTTTTTGGGGTAGATGGACTTTGATCCTGAGACATTTTGGCTAGAAGCTCTTTGAGTATGCTCACCTCAGTCTCTAGGATGGTATTATTGGCTAATACATCATAGAAAAAGTCCAGGTTATCATCAGTCTGTGCTGAATCACCTGATCTCCTCATTGAATCAGGATGTACATGCTCTGAGTGTAGATCAGTAGAAGCATGTGCCCCTTGTTCTTGGTACTGGGGACTTCCTGCCTCAGGACTGTTTCCTTCATTGGCAGTTGCCTCTGGTAAGGTCTTATGGATGTTACCAACTTCATCCTGATCATTTGCTGAATTAGTAGAAGTGGCAGCCTTACCAGATGTTAACCTCTGTTTCTACACTTGGAGATTGAACATTGTAACCCCTGTGCTGTGGGTTATCAGAAGCATTTTGGTCCTCCCCCTCAATGGTTGAGGTATTCCCAGTGGTAAGTGGTTTCGGGGGAGGGGTGAGGAATGCAACTGACTCAGCACTTTAGCAACTATCAGTGTTGGGCTTTTAGGGGCGGTTGCATGTGGAGATTGGGCCGAAGCAGATTGCACCCGGGGTGAGAGGTGCTCTTCAATGGTAACCCTCTCAATTGAGATAGGTTCTAGAAATATGGGATCCCCAATTGTGGTTGCAATAGGATCTTGTTGAGAGGATACGTGTGCGACTTTAGCAGGTTGAGTCTTGGACATAACTGGGGGGTTAGAACCAGTATGTATTTCCTGTGTTTGTGGTATAGGGGCATCGTCAGGGGACTCATCTCCCTGAGTAGCCTTTTTGGGCTTTTTGGATTTTGGTTTGGTGGGGACTTTGGATCTGGAAGTGGAAGCTGTGGGTTCCCTCTGCTTGGGTTTTAGCATCCGGGTAGCCCCTTTTAGAGTAGGGTCTGAGTTATGTCTGGAGTATACCTCAGCTAAAACAGCAGGAGCAGGGACTCCAAGACCCACAAGGCCATCAGAATTTAATTGATTCAAAATTATGGCCATCAGAAACCTAGGGATAAAGTAGCCATCTGTTTGCCACAGGTTTATGAGCCAGATCCTTTATTTCCATGAACACTATCTCAGAAAAATTTAGATTTTGGCGCTCAAAGATAGAGTACAATACCTGTTGCCATTGGGAAGACATCTGATCCCAAGAAGATGTCTTTGATGCAAGGCAGACATTCACCATATGAAGGATAAGTCGTTCAACATCATGGAAGTGCTTTTTAAGTATGGTTGTAGCACTTAAGTCGCTTTCATACCCGTTATTGATGAAAGACCTATCAGTGGTGCCTTTCGGGTATTCTTTAACATTGGTGCCATCATGCAAATTTAGGGTTTTGCAAATGATGTCGGGGGTGATGAGCACCTGTTTCTGGTTCACCGATGACTGGAGAGTAAGTTAGCTATTATTCTCACCAGTTATTACAGAGACGTTGGTCCAGAACTGGGTTAAGGAATCAGGGTATATGGTAGGATTCAGAACAAAGGCTGTTCGATATTGGGAATCCACCATAAGATCGATGGCATTGTCAAACTTGTTCCGGAAAGCCGATTTCGAAAGGTAGGCAACACAGTTGTGTCGGGGTTTTAGTTTCATGGTCGCCATTGTTGAGAGAGAAAAGATTTGAAAAACGGCTAATAAAACGTTTGGCTATAAGTGCAGGTATTTATAGGTTAAGAAAAGGCTGAAAAGAAAACGACTGAAAGTGTTGGTGTTAGCATCAGTTGTTATGAAAACAACTGAAGACTTGGATTTAAGTATCAGACGTTTGAAAACAACTGAAGACTTGGTTATAGTCATCAGTAGTTGTGAAACTACTGAAAACCTTGGTGTTGTCTTCAGCTGTTGTAATCAACTGAGGACTTGGTATTAGTCATCAGTAGTTGTGAAACTACTGAAGACATGGTTTTGTCATCAGCTGTTTAAGGTGAAACAGCAGTTTGTGGAAACAACTGAAGAGAAAATTCTCATTAGTAGTTTTCGTCAATTCTTACAGCTGTTTCATACTGTCCTCAACACTTACTCATTATACTTGTTAGCTGTTTTCAGTTGTTTCATAGGACATCAGTACTTTTCAGTAGTTATAACTACATCAGTAGTTGGAACTGCATCAGTTTCTTTTAACAGAATCAGTACATATTTGTGACATGGTTACTAATGATCATGAGTACTTGTTTAGTGAGATCATCAGTAGTTATCACTTATTCTAGCTACAGCATACCAAGCCTTAACATAAGGTTTTGGAAAGTTGAACTATCCAAAGGCTTAGTAAATGTATCTGCAAGCTCATCAGCACTAAGCACAAACGTTGGATCAATTAGACCTTTTTCAAAACAATCCCTAATAAAATGGTGTCTGATCTCTATATGTTTGGTCCTAGAGTGCTGGACTGGATTCTTGACAATACACAGAGCTGAAGCACTATCCATTAATAATGGAGTCTTAGTCTCTGTAATGCCATAATCCAATAATTGGTTTTGAAGCCAGAGTACCTGAGATGTACAACTTGCAGCAGCAATGTACTCTGCTTCAGCAGTGGATGTAGCAACAGATGTTTGTTTCTTACTCTGCCAAGAAATCAAACAGTTGTCTAGGAATTGACATCCACGAGAAGTTGACTTTCTGGTTAACTTACACCCTGCATAGTCACTATCATAAAAAGCAACTAATTTTCAAGAGTGTCCAGTGGAATACCAAAGACCTAGAGATTGTGTACCTAGCAGATATCTAAAGATCCTCTTGACTGCAATCAAATGAGACTCTTTAGGAGCAGCCTGAAATCTAGCACAAACACACGTTGCAAACATAATATCTGGTCTAGAAGCTGTTAAGTACATCAAGGACCCAATCATACATCTATAAAGTGTTTCATCAACAGCTTTACCTTTCTAATTTGCATCCAGTTGTGTGGTGTTGTACATGGGAGTAGAACAGGGCTTACAATTTTTTAAATCAAACTTATTCAAAAGTTCTTTTGTATATTTTGATTGATGAATAAAGGTTCCATCAGGCTTTTGTTTGATTTGCAAACCTAGAAAGAACTGTAATTCTCCCATTGCACTCATTTCAAACTTTTGTTTCATTAAACTTGTAAAATCATCACACAACTAGGGATCAGAGGATGCAAAAATAATATCATCAACATAAATTTGAACAAGTAGCTTATGTTGATCCACTTTCCTAATAAACAAAGTTTTATCTATGGAGCCTCTAGTGAAATTATTTTTAAGAAGAAAATTTGAAAGTGTTTCATACCAGGCTCTAGGAGCTTTCTTCAACCCATAAAGAGCCTTATCAAGTTTATACACCCAATCAGGATCTTTATTGTCCTCAAAACCTGGTGGTTGACACATGACTGGATAAGATTTGAGAAAGATAATCTCAGTTGATGTGAATCAATAAGGACCGAATATAGTGATTGAGTCAAAGATTGAGAGGCGGAATCAGACAATCAATGAACATTGAATACACAAGATACTCATAAATATGTTTGTATATATTAAATACTTTGATTGATTGATTACAAGAACATTCTATGCAAACAGAACATTCTAGGAACTAAGAATCAAATCAAATTACAGACAAAAGTTACCCCATGTATGAGGTATACTATTCTATTTATAGGCAGACACGTTGCCATTACAAAAGACTAATCTACCCTTACTAAAGCTAGTTTAAGTCTTCATGAGCATTGGCTGTTGATCATCCGCATTGACAAATCCGGATGAGTTGACTTCATCAACATTTCTTCAACCGCATTGAAGTTTGGTCATCCGCATTGGTAAATGCGGATGAACAAAACACTTGTCCGCATTTCTTTGGTAATCCGCATTGGTCAATGCGGATGAACAAATGTATATCCGCATTTGTTAACTTGTCATCCGCATTGACAAATGCGGATGACCAACACTTGTATTTTTCTTCTTATTCAGCAGATACTTGTCTTGATCCCCATTTGTTCTTGGACATGAGGGATTCCAGCAGAGCAACCATCCACCACTTGAATTGGCATGTATGATCCTTTCAGGGTCCAACAACACACATAAACCTCTTCTTTTATTTTACCATATAAAAATGCACTTTTGACATCCATTTGAAAAAACTTTAAGATTTTTGAATGCAGCATAGGCTAAGAACAATCTAATTGCCTCTAGTCTGGCTACAGGGGCAAAGGTTTCATCATAATCAATTCCTTCTTCTTGTGAAAACCCTTGTACAACCAGTCTAGCCTTGTTCTTGACAATAAGCCCATTTTCATCAGTTTTATTCCTAAACACCCATTTAGTGCCTATTGCACACTTACCTGGGGATAGAGGAACCAGTTCCCACACTTGCTGCTTTTTGAACTGAAGTAGCTCAAGCTGCATGGCTTCAACCCATCCATTGTCTCTCAAAGCAACATGATAGTTCTTTGGCTCTAGCTGACTGATGAACAGAGCATAGAAGCAAAAGTTAGAAAATTGACTTCTGGTTGAGACACCAGCATTGATATCACCAATGATTTGAGACATGGGGTGATTCTTCAGCTCTTGGTATACTATAAGATCAGTGAATGAAGGGTCCAAGATTGCTTTGATCATGTTTGAGAACTCTTTAGCATCAGTCAATCTTTCCCTGTTGAGCACATGTATCTTCATTTGACTCATATCATGAATGGCATTGATTGGCATCTTCCTTAGTGAGATGGGCTCCCAATTGATACAGCAGACAATCCATTTCTATCAATAAGGAGAGCACCATCCACATCAACTTCTAGTTTAACAATGTTGCCAAACTGCAATGGAGTCCTTTTCTTTTTCCTTATCTCCTTCTTTTTGTTGATTCTGTCATAAGCCAACTTCAGAAGTTTGATGCATTTGAGGAAGAAGTACATGTCAGTTTCCCCAAGTCTGTTTCTTATTTCTCTAAAGTGCCTTGTATAGATGTAGTGGATATATGATTCATCTAGCAATCTTACCTCATATCCACTAAACAATCTTATTTCAGATCCTTCTTTTCCTCCCTATTTTCTTTCAATCACTAATTCATAATATTTCTCATCATAATACACATTGGATATAGGCAGTGAGGAATGTGTACCAGCAATACTTTTTCTTTTTAGTGATTCTGTGGGTTTGACTTTAAGTTCAGGAAAGATCACCTCTTCTGCTGATTTCTTTTCCTTATTGTCAAGAAGGTTTACAAAAGATCTGTCTTTTCTCATGCAAATGGTTTTTAGTGAATTGAAGTTGTTGGTTCTTTTGAACATTCTCAAAATATCTTCAAACTCATAACCTCTGAACATAGCTGTATGATTAATCAATTCCATTGAGCTAGTTCTTTTAAGTCATGGATCTCGAGGGCACTTACTAGGGCTGAGTATTCAGTGAAAAATTGAACAAGCCCTGAGATCCTTTCCACCGTAAACATGTTCCATGAACTATCATACTTCCAGGCTATTATTTTCTGATCAACTTTGCCTTTTGGAGTGGAGACACCTCTTATTAGCTCTGATGTTGTTAACCCTTCTTGTAATGTAACTTGAGATGGTTCAGCAAACCATTCAGGGTATTTATGCAGAATAGGTGCCAGATAGTCTTGATCTTTTTGAGTGAGTTGCATGTCTTGAGCAGATATTCTTATTCTGGGCTCTTGACTGACAAACTCATCCTCCATCTTTTTCATTCTTTCCTTCTTCTGATTGATTACTCTAAGTATAGCATCCCTGAGAGAGTTTGTCTTCATATTAGCAAGTTTTCTCCTTGTAAATCCTTGGGAAGACAAATATTCTTTCATCTCCTTATCAGATTTGCTATAGGAATCATGAAGGGTAGTGTGTGAAGTTTCAGCAGGTTTGGATTTCAGGACAGACTTTGTCTTTGAAGGTTTGGGGGACACGGATTTCTCATACTCTGCTTCAACCATAGGGTCAAGCAGCTTATTTACTTTTTCTTCTTCTACTATCATACCCTCATAAGTTAGCTTGAATACCTCATCAGGATCATAGCCGTGGTCAATAAGAAATAAAGCTTTTGACATCAAATCATCAGTTTTGGCTTTCTCAATCATATCATGCATATTTGATTCTTCTTTGACAGGGCTATCTTTGACAATTTGATCCTCATGAGTATATTCTTCTTCAATTTCTCCCTCTTCCAGATCAATATAATCAGTCATTGCTTTCAGTTGAGCTTCAGCCTTTTCATGCTCTTTAAGAAATTCAGCAATGGCTGCAAGACTGCCGGGATCATCCTTTTTAGTCTTTTTGATTGGTTCTTCTTCCACCATAGGTCTTTTACCCATAGCCTTTTCAGCAAGATACTTTCTTTTTCAGGTGTAGGTTTGAATTGGAGTAGAAGAAGAGGTTTCTGGAATTTTAGTTTCATCAGGCACTCTTTCAGCCTCTTTGATTGTTTCATCCTTTTCATTTATTATTCTTTGATCCTCACATATTTTTCTGATTAATTCTTTCTGATCATGAGACAGTGATACAGAAGGTAGAATTTGTAAACTCAATTCCTTCTCTAACGGGACAGGATATTGAGGAATTTCAACTATAGTCTCAGATGAGCTTGTTTGATCATTTATGAAGTCCCAGATTTTGTCATCAATAATAAAGTCATCTGATGAAAACATGTCAAGTGCCTTGATCATGTCATTAAATTCAGCCTCTTCTTTAGTACTGGAAGCTTCTGCTTCACCTGAGTAAATCACTAACTCCATGTTGGATCCTTCTTGTCTGGATCCCATGTTTTCTTCTTCTTGATCAGCAGTACAAGTTTGCTCATTCACTCTCTCAGACTCTCTCCTTAGTTCAAGGATTAATTCAAGTTCAGCTATTCTTTGAATGAGAGCTTTATTCTGAGATTGTAGATTGCTGATTGTTTCATTCTGCTCCTCTATAATTTCTTCTTGTTCAGCCATGGCTACAGTCTGGATGGTTAAAGTGTCAACATACCACTTATTTCATCCTTGGATAGTTGAAGAGCAACCTTTAAATTCTCAATCTCACCATCCTTCTTCTTCATTTCAGTCTCATACTTTTCTTTTAAGGCTTTCAATTCTGCATCTTTTTCATCTAACTCCATCAATCTGTCTAGAATTATGCTAGCTCTTCTGTTGAGTATTTTCTCCAATTCTTCAATTCTTTTCAACAGTTAAGAAATCATCTCATCTTTTTCATCAGGTTTTAAGACATTTGATTCAGTACAGCTTTCTCAAGGAGTAGCTTCAGAAGTTGTTTTTCTTTTCTAATGATGATCCTCCTCATCTGAAGATGATTTGGATTTTCTTGAAGAACCAGTGGAGTCATCAAGGTTTACAGGTTCTGTGTTTGGTGGTGATGATTGAATGGGAGATGTATGAGGTGGTTGAATTGGAGAAAAGAAAGGTGAGGTGATTGGTTTAGATATATGTATTGGTTATTTGAGTGGAGATGGGTGAGGTTTTTGTAGTGGTGATTGGGGTGGTATATTGAGGTGAAGGCTGAGGTATAGGTTGTGGTGATGGAGGTGGTAATTATGTAGGAGTATGCTGTAGTGATGGTTGAGGTGAGTGTTGTGGAGATGGTTGAGGTGAGTGTTGTGGAGATGGTTGAGGTGAGTGTTGTGGAGATGGTTGAGGTGAGTGTTGTGGAGATGGTGAAGCAACACGATGTTCTAGTTCAATCTGTTGAATCATCCAAGGAAGAATTGGTGAATGAGCTCCACTGTAGAAGTTCCTAGGATCCCTTTTCTTTATGTACTTGTATGATTTTGCATCATAGTGGGGAATATCAAGTACTGGTCCCTCAATGACCACATTTGGGAATGCTTCATTGATTAGGCATTCGAGGAATCTTGGGTACATCATAAATTTATATCTCCTTCCTTCTTGGACATTGGATGTCATGCCATTGAAGACATAGGCATACATGTTGAAGGGTTGGTTGGTGCAGAGAGCACATATTGCTGATGATGTTGTGATGGGAATATCATTCCATCCTGTTTTCCTTTTGGACAAACAGTGCTCATACAAATGAATCAGAAATCTCCATTGTAAATCTACCAAACCCTTGACTATCTGTTTAGCTTCAAATCCACCTTCATAAACAATTTCTCCAAAGAAAGAGGTTATGGTATCTTCTTCAAGTTCCAATGGTGCTTGAGCATCATCGCCAAACCTCAAGCATCTTCTAACACTTTCTTCAGTAACAATTAGTGTATGCTCACTGTCAATTCTCCCCGTCAGTGATCTTATTCCATCATCCTCAACAACTTCAGCTGACTCCAAAAAGTTTCTGATGCAGCTTTCAAATATGGTGGGTCTTACTGTCATGGCATAAGCTACCCTTGTAGTAAAAATGAATCTGATCATGTCTCTCAATTCTTCTGCTTCTGGTACATCAGGGTTGAGAAAACAACTGACATTATGGAGCTTGCTCCATGAGAGATTTGCCATTATAATCTGCATTCAAGACATATGCATTAGAATCACTTTATTAATTAAACCAATGTTCATCACATTTTGACTTTCATAGGTCAAAATTAAAATCATATAAAACAGTACACTTGATTTTGACCTATTCGAATTTTGTGATTCATGATTATGTTGTTTTGTTACTTGTAAATATGAGCACCAACATTACTTAATCTTTAACATAGGATAATCAGATTCATAGTTTTTGATTTCATAATTGTTCTCATTTTAGTCTCAACGGTTCAAAAGAGCACTTTAGCATTGAATACATGTTTGAAGCTTGAAGATACACTTAAGAATGAGTCGAAATCCTTCCATGTTAATGAATATTTTTTCTGATTTAGTGTGAACATTCCTTAACCTAGGTCACTAACATCATCGTACAAATGAATGTTCGACATTTGTGATTATTCACCTTTTCTCAGAATCCTTTTGGTGAAGAATCAATGCCCACGGTTTTGTTGAATCGATTGGGAAACTAGGTTTAAAAGGTGAAGATGATGATGAACAGTATTTGGTGGCGCTCGTCTCACTATGAAGTCGCTCAAATTTGAAAAGTATTAAATGACTCTGTTGGTTTTCTTTAAATAGTTAGATAATAGTATTTACAAATTTTTTACAAGTTTTGATTTCAAATGCGGTCACTACTGTAGCAAATGCGGAAGTGTAAATGTTGATATTTTAGACATCCGCATTTGTGTACTGTAGCAAATGCGGTAGAACACATTTTTGACCGACTGTTCGCATTCATCCTTTCATCCGCATTTGTGTACTGTAGCAAATGCGGTAGAACAAAACTTGATAAGAGCATTCGCATTTGTGTACTGTAGCAAATGTGAAACTTTGAAAGTAATCAGCATTTGTACACTGTAGCAAATGCGGAAGTGAAACACTTGTATTTGTACATCCGCATTTGTACACTGTATCAAATGCGGAAGAGTTAAACAAATGCGGGAGAGTAAACCTTATCCGCATTAACAAATGCGGCTGAACACTTAGAAAAATTTTCATCCGCATTAACAAATGTGGTAGAATACTTTAGTTCCGCATAGGTTTAAACACTTCAAATTTTTTGAATTCTTGATGCACACCAATGCAGTAGAGTAAAATCATTGTCCACATTAGGTTTAACTTTGAAATAAGTTGTTACTTGCATTGGTTATGTGTCTGGGTTACCTTCACCCTCATTAACCAATGCATTTACCTGCATTAACTTTTGAGTTTAATCAAAATTTAATGAATCTTGATTTTGATGAACTTGTTATGAAGATATGGCTTATGAAGTATGTCTTGTAACATGGTTGACTATTGAAGTTGTCAATTCTTGCTTGGATTGACTTGTATATCAGGAGTGATACAAGTTCCCGTTGTTTGACTGATCTTGGGCTTGAGGGGTTTCCAAGAATCTGCATCTGCATAAGCTGAGATACTATGGTATAACTTCTGCTTGACACAAACATTTTTCTCTTTGTTTTGATTTTAGGAAAGTAATTTAAGAAATTGTAAATATATATAACTTGATCAAAAACTTTAAAGTACTCCCCCTAAATTTTTGATCCATTTGTGGATGAAAACTTTAAGTATTAAAAAATCTTTTTGAATGTACTTATAATTGATGAAGAGAAGTATATCTTTTGTTGGGATCATATCAGTCTTGCATTACACAAGTGCATATTTTGTGATAAGATTGACATGTTTATGATCATTTATTGAACGTATGATTGTCCTCTTAAACTCATACCCGGTTGATATTTTGATGCTAGTGACATTTATCATGTTTAGCTTGATTTAGATATTCAATATGTACCTCACACACCTTGCATGGAATGATCAACCATCCTTATGAATTGTATGGTAGAACTTTTTCACAACTTACATGACCAGGTTACTTAAGTTATGAGATCTTATTTTCACTGATCCACATTGGGATTCTTTTACTTTGATCCTTATCATGATGATCCACATTGGGATTCTTTTCACTTCACTTTGGAAGGTGATCCGTAAACGGATTCTTTTGTTCATTCCTTTGGAATGTATTGCTTTTGTTGATTCATCCAATTTGGATGTGTTCCTCATTGGGAATCTTTTAGATCATTACATCTGCACTTTGTGCATGATTCATCAGGTCTTTGCTCAGCAAAATAGAGATGAATCTGATGTTGGTGAAAGAGATTCATAAAGTATCATTTCCTAGTGTGTGTTTGTTACTACACCTACATTCACTTGAATAAATTGATACATACCAATACTCTGTGATGAGTGTTTCAACATTGAATATATCTTTAGTTTATCAGTGCATGTATCTTCTCTTCCAAGTTGAGCCTACCTACATATCAGTTAAGTCATGACAGTCTGTCAAATTTGGAAATAAAGCACAGTGAGTGATATAATGACTGTAATTATATCATTTCCCAATCTTTTCTTCATCAATAATTTCTTCTTTTTGGGATTATTTATTATTATTATTATTATTTTTGAATAATTTTTACATTGTTTTTGATGTTTTGATGGATTTTATTCAAGGTTAATCATACCAATTGATTGTACTAAGAATTCAAATCTACTCGGTTCAAATGCCTTAGTAAACAAATCAGCCAATTGATTTTCAGTTGGTACTTGAATCAATTTGATTAAACCCTTTTCAGCACAGTCTCAAAAAGTGATATCTAATTTCAATATGTTTCGTTTTTGAGTGCTGAACTGGATTATTTGTAATAAAGACAACTGCAGTATTGTCAATATAAATTGGGGTATGCAAGAAGTTATAACCATAATCAAGCATCTGGTTTTGAATCCAGAGTACTTGAGAGCAACAAGCAGATGCTGCGATATACTCGGCTTTTGCTGTTGACACAAATACATTTGTTTGCTTCTTGCATTGCCATGAGACCAACCTGGGACCAAGAAATTGACAACCGCCAGACGTGGATTTTCTGTTGAAGTTGCATCCACCGTAGTCATTGTCTGTGTAGGAATAGAAATCGAAGTCTCCTTCCTTTGGATACCATAATCCAAGAGCTGGTTTGCCTTTCAGATATCTGAATATTCGTTTGACAGCATTGACATGTGATTTCTTAGGATCAGCTTGATATCTGGCACACATGCAAACTCCAAACATAATGTCGGGTCTACTAGCTGTAAGATACATGAGTGAGCCTATCATGGATCGATAGAGTGTCTGATCTACTGATTTTCCATCTAGATCGGGACCTATCTTCACTTTAGGATCTACAGGAGTTCTCATAGACTGACAATCAGCAACGTGGAATTTCTTCAGCATTGTTTCTACGTATTTTGATTGATTGATAAAAATTCCATCTGCTGTTTCTAGAACTTGCACCCCTAAAAAGAAAGTGAGTTCTCCCATAGCACTCATCTGAAATTTTGAATGCATGAGATCTTCAAATTCTTTACAGAGTTGCCTGTTTGTAGAGCCGAATATGATGTCCTCCACATATATCTGTACTAGCAACATGTCTTTTCCTTTTCTCTTTCTAAAGAGAGTCTGATCAATTCTACCTCTTTCATATCCGTTGTTAAGTAGAAATGATGATAGAGTCTCGTACCACTTCCTGGGAGCTTGATGAAGACCATACAGAGCTTTGTCAAGCTTGTAAACTCTATGAGGAAAATCAGGATCTTCAAATCCAGGTGGTTGACTCACATAGACCACTTTAGTAATCTTTCCATACAGAAATGCACATTTCACATCCATTTGGTAAACAGTAAACTTCATGGTTGCAGAATATCCTAGAAAGATTCTAATGGCTTCTAGCCGAGCTACAGGGGCAAATACTTCATCATAATCTATTCCTTCTTCTTGAGTGTACCCGTGAGCTACCAATCTTGCTTTATTTCTAATGACGATTCCCCTATCATCAGTTTTATTTCTGTATAGCCATCTGGTACCAATAGGATATTGTCCTTCAGGAAGATCTACCAGTTGCCATACTTCTTGTTTCTTGAATTGTAGCAACTCTTCCTGTATTGCTTCAATCCAACTGTTGTCTTGAAGTGCATCTTTGATGCTTTTGGGTACTGTTTGACAAAGAAAGCATAAGAACAAACAGATGTTTGCAGTGCTTGACTTGCTTCTTGTCACTCTTTCATGAAGATCACCAATAATGGTTTCAACTGGATGATTCTTGTGTATTCTGGTGGGTGGAATTGAGTCACCAGTAATTGTTACATCAAGATTGGAGAAATTCAGTTCATTATGGTTAGAGGCATCATCACTTTGAACTGTTGGAGAATTATGAAGGTTGTCAGACCCTGTCTTAGTGTCTGCTTCAGCATTAGCAGCACTTTCATTGTATCTTTCATTTGATCTTCTTTCCACTTCAGCTGAAGGCAACACTTGTTTTTCATTTCTAATTGCTATAGATTGATCTTCTGAATTAGATGGTAACAAGCTGGGTCCTCCTGCATTTGAAATGATTTGATTTGTGGTTGATTGTCTGATGGGGTCAGCTTGCACAGGTACATCTTCATTTGGTTCTTCAGTGTGAGTAAGAGGAATTAATGGAAAGTCAATTCTCCTTTCTATGCTTGAAGATGAACTAGCTGAAAGTAGGTTACCTGCATGAGACAAATAAAATTGATCAAAAGATTTTGTAAAAGAGTCAATATCAAATAACCAATCGGGACCATTTGTAGATTTAGGAAATGAATGTTCCTTAAATTGAACATTAGTTGATTCATCAACAATGTTTAATCAAGGATTAAACACTCTGTAAGCCTTTGACACAGAAGAATAACCTACAAAGAATCCATCATCAGACTTAGCTGAAAATTTTCCCAAATGGTCACGAGTATTTAATATTGAGACTGGACTACCAAATGACTTAAGAAATCCAATAAATGGTTTTCTTTGAAACAGCAGTTCATATGGAGTCATGTTTCTTTCTTTGACAATCATAGTTCGATTTTGTACAAAGCATGATGTGTTAACTGCCTCTGCCCAAAAGGTTATTGGCAATTTAGCATCAGCTAGCATAGTTCTTGCTGCTTCAATTAGTGTTCTATTTCTCCTTTCAGCTAACCCATAGTTCTCCTTTCAGAATTAAGGTTTAAGACATAAGTATTATTCTTTCTCGGAGTCTTTAATACAACCCATTCTTCAGGGATATGAAATCCTGACTTTAGAATATAACAGTGGGTGTCGGTAAAGTGAGTCGAATATCTCTTGTCGCAGATCTGAGACACGCTTAGAAGATTGAAATTGAGCTGTTCACAATAATTCACTTTATCAAAGCTGAGCATCCCATTTTTCACAGATCCTTCTCCTGTAATCCTACCACCTTGTGAATCTCCTCCAAATGCCACAGGTGTTCCTTTAATTTGCTTGAAATCATGAAGGAGGGAACGATCTCCAGTCATGTGTCGGGAGCATCCACTGTCCACATACCATAGGCTATTAGATCTATATGGATGACCCTGCAAGCACAAAAGAACTAGTTAGAATATGGAACCCAAGCCACCGCGGTCTTGGGTATCCCGTTTCTATGCATAATGGTGACCTCTTGAAGTTTTCCTCTAACCTGTGACCTAATTAGAGGTGCTCTTTGAGATTTTCTGTGAGAATATGAATGAGCTATTTCATCACCATCATTTGAAAAATTAGAACAATTATGAAATCGTTTTGTATATTTGTTTCTTTGATTTTACCTGAGTCTTTCATATTTTCATCCTTTGTTGGTTTATACGTCCTTGATTTGTTATTATAAATGTGACTCTTAACAGTTGTTTTGTCAGATGATGTTGGTGAGATAGGCTTGTTTTGAGGATGCTCACTCTCGATTGCTTGTAATAACAGTCATTTGTATTGTGATTGTTTAAGTCACAGACTGAACAATATTTGTTAAAATAACATGTTTTTGTTGAATGATTGTTCATGTCACAGAAGGAGCAATATTGATTGAAAAAGCACACCTCTGTTTTGTGGTTAAACATATCACATATGTCATAATACATATGCTTGTTAATTTTCTCAGATTTTACTGGTCTTGACTCAGTTGATTTCCCTTTTTTCAACTTAGTATCATTCTTTTTGCTGGAAGAAGAATCAAATTCAGCCTTTTGTGCAGTTTGCTTTACTGCACTGAATTTGATTGTCTTTTGAGGCTATTTTCGTTTCCTCATCCTTTTCTGTAGCTCTTTCTCAAAATGTTCAACATGATCTTTATTGCATATGTCAAATCCTACTCCATTTCTTGATTTTGATGTTTGAGGATCAGGTTGACCGTGTGATTTTGAACTCAGAGATTTTTTGTTATTTCCTTTTAATGAACCTTCATTTGATATGCTTGAATTTTGATGAGTATTGATCTCATTATCAGAACTGCTTTCAGCAGAGGGTTTAATCTTTTGCACAAACTTCTTTTTCCCATTAGCTATAGCAGGTATGAATTTTATGAATGGAACAATAGCTTTAATGGGACTGACTGGTTTGACAACACTTACTATCTTCTCTGAACACTCTTTTATTTTTATTGGGTGACCTAACTTGATTTTATCCTCACTAGTTTCAATGTAAACACTTGGTTCATTTTGAGGATTTGTGATTTGTTTTACTATCGTGTGGGTTTTAATAGTGTTAGGTTCAGTTTGATTTTTGAGTGTGACAGATTCAGGCATGACAGTATAGTTGTCATTGTATGGTGGAGGACATGAATTATACCCAATCCCTGACATGTCCTTTGGATCCTTTTGAGAATCCAGCATCTCTTGCAGCTTTACTGCAGATTGTTGAAACTTTTCAAGTTTCATTTCAGTAAGGGCTTGGTGAGCTTTAGATTGAGCTAATTTTTCAGATAATAGCTCATTCTCCGCTGCAAGAGAATACTTCTCACCATGAAGTTTTTCTATGTCAGAGATGAGAGATTAACTTTTTATTTCTCTCTTCATCATCTCTAACTTTACTTTCTCCTCTTTTATTTTCTCAGCCAATTTGTGGTTATGCTCTCTATAACCTTGAAGTTCATTTATGCACTTATCAGAAGACAGATTGGATTTTACCTCAGATGGCATGGGGATGGTCCATCATTAATGTGTGCCATCAGTGCATGGTTCTGGAATTATGGCTTGACTTCCTCAGCATACATGCTCCAGTCACACACTCCGTCTTGTCTGATCACAAGTGCATTTGCTGAAGGTTGGTTGCTCCCAAAAGCTTGATTGGCCAGTTGAGGTTGAGCTTGAGAAGATTGTTGTTGTTGATGATGATATTGTTGCTCATGATTGAGGGAGGGAATGCTTGAAGACGGTTGATATGATGACTGACTCTGAGAATGTCGTGGAGTATTGTTGTTTCTTCTTGGAGCATTACATTCTCTAGAGAAGTGCCCGGCTACTCCACAATTGAAGCATTTGACTTTGGATTTGTCGTATCCGAGCTTAGTATTTTCATTCAGGCTAAGTTTTTTGCCTTTCCTGAAAAACTTTTTAGCTCTCATGGCAATCATAGCCATTTGCCATTGTAAATCCATCTCTTCTACATCATCTGGATCCATTTCCTCCAGATCTTCTTGGAATAGATGTGCAGAAGTCAGTCTTCCTCCCAAATATGCCTCAAAACTTGCTACAAAGGCATTATATGTAGCCTTCTGTTCTTCTGTTTTTTTGATCATCAGTAGGGTGGTAGAGACAGAAGAGAATCCTGTTGATTGATTGGTTGATGTTGATGCCGATGCTGATGGTCTGTTAATTGAGTGTGCTGCAAAGGATCCAGTGGTTTTGTGTTGATCTCCAGATGACAGAAAGTCATCCTCTTTAGTGATGAAGGCATTCTCAACAGAATGAGTTTCAGATGGAAACTTATAAGCTTCAACAACTTTTGGTCCTCCAAGATTCCTACTTCTTTCATCAAGTTCCAGTGCTTCAATTTTTGTAATCATTATGTCAAGAGTGGTACTCTCCAAATCAAGAGTATTTTTCAGCATTGTTACGTTTTGTTTCCAATGCTGTGGAAGACTATGTAACATTTTCTTGTTGAGGTCTTTTGATTTGTAAATCACTCCCATTATCTCCAAATCATTTACTAACTGCACGAATCTGTGCAATTGTTTAGAAATTGATTCCCCTTTGAAATGATGGAAGGTTTCATACTGATTTATTAGTTTGTCTCGGTTGATTTTAGCAACCTCACTACTTCCTCACACATAATTTGCAAAGCATCCCAAACTGCTTTTGCAGTTCCATACTTCTCCAGCCTTTTAAGCACATCCATATTAAGTGCTTGAGTGAGGATGGAATATGCTTTAAGGTCAATCTTGATCTTCTTATAATCATCATCATCTAGAGTAAGATCTTCAATGGGAATCCTGGTTGTTCTGTAGAGAGCTGCCTGATCAGCTGACAGTGTTATTGGGATGTGGGGACCTTTACATATCGAAATCCAGTAGTCAGGATCTACACCAGTAATATAATTCATAAATCTTATTTTCCATTGTTTGAACTCAGATTTATGTTTCAGCATTGGTGGTTTTGGGGTATGCCCAAGTTCTGAATAACTGTGAGAATCCATTTTATCAGTTGATTTTTAGTATGGATTAGTGAGTTTATAAGTCTATGCAGTGGGTTTAGTTCAAATAATCATTAAAAACGTCCAGTAGATTCAAATCTGATGACTATGATGTCTGTAATCAGGAGTGTCTTTGTATTGTTGTAGGTTGTCGGACTTGTAGTCTGTAAGATGTTCTGTGTTCGACGGATTGGTTGAATGAGGGGCTGTTGATGAGTATTTCAGGTAGTATTCGGTGTGTAAACTGATTAGAGATGTATAAATACTCTGTTCAGCTACTCAATCACCAGATCTACCGGGTTCAGACCAGCTCTGTGCAGATCTGAGTAAGAACTGAGAGCCGTGGCTCTGATACCAATTGACTGGATAAGATTTGAAAAAGATAATCTCAGTTGATGTGAATCAATTAGGACCGAATATAGTGATTGAGTCAAAGATTGAGAGGCGGAATCAAACAATCAATCAACATTGAATACACAAGATACTCATAAATATGTTTGTATATATTGAATACTTTGATTGATTGATTACAAGAACATTCAATGCAAACAGAACATTCTAGGAACTAAGAATCAAATCAAATTACAGACAAAAGTTACCCCATGTATGAGGTATACTATTCTATTTATAGGCAGACACGTTGCCATTACAAAAGACTAAACTACCCTTAGTAAAGCTAGTTTAAGTCTTCATCAGCATTGGCTGTTGATCATCCGCATTGACAAATGCGGATGAGTTGACTTCATCAGCATTTCTTCAACCGCATTGAAGTTTGGTCATCCGCAATGGTAAATGCGGATGAAGAAAACACTTGTCCGCATTTCTTTGGTAATCCGCATTGGTCAATGCGGATGAACAAATGTATATCCGCATTTGTTAACTTGTCATCCGCATTGACAAATGCGGATGACCAACACTTGTATTTTTCTTCTTATTCAGCAGATACTTGTCTTGATCCGCATTTGTTCTTGGACATGAGGGATTCCAGCAGAGCAACCATCCACCACTTGAATTGGCATGTATGATCCTTTCAGGGTCCAACAACACACATAAACCTCTTCTTTTATTTTACCATATAAAAATGCACTTTTGACATCCATTTGAAAAACTTTAAGATTTTGGAATGCAGCATAGGCTAAGAACAATCTAATTGCCTCTAGTCTGGCTACAGGGGCAAAGGTTTCATCATAATCAATGCCTTCTTCTTGTGAAAACCCTTGTACGACCAGTCTAGCCTTGTTCTTGACAATAAGCCCATTTTCATCAGTTGTATTCCTAAACACCCATTTAGTGCCTATTGCACACTTACCTGGGGGTAGAGGAACCAGTTCCCACACTTGCTGCTTTTTGAATTGAAGTAGCTCAAGTTGCATGGCTTCAACCCATCCATTGTCTCTCAAAGCAACATGATAGTTCTTTGGCTCTAGCTGACTGATGAACAGAGCATAGAAGCAAAAATTAGACAATTGACTTCTGGTTGAGTCACTAGCATTGATATCACCAATGATTTGAGACATGGGGTGATTCTTCAGCTCTTGGTATACTATAAGATCAGTGCAAGTGTTTGTAGCCGGTTCAGCAGCAGCAGATGGTGATCCAGATTCTTGAAACCAAGTATTAGATGACAAGTCAAATGATGTAGAGGAGTCAGAAAACTCATCAGCATTTGTTATGGATGGAGCTACAGAAGCTACAGGAACATCAAGTTTAGCAGACTCAGGCAGTTGGTCACTAAACTTGAAAAGGTGAGTACTGATATCATCATCATCTTCAGTACCACCAGGTGGAAGACTTGCTGCAGAAGATGATTTATCCACATGGTCTGCAACAACTGGAGGTTGATAAGGAACATCTTGTAGTATGTCCAGATCAAACAACTCCACAGGGTTTTGTGGAATTTTATCCATAGGAGATTCATTGAATTTCACATGCAAGGTTTCTTCAACTATCTTTGTTCTGCAGTTGAAGACTCTGTAGGCCTTGCATGTGGATGAATAACCTACAAAATACCCTTCATCCACCTTAGGATCAAATTTGTGGAGTTGATCCTTTGTGTTGAGAATGAAACAAGGACACCCAAAGACTTTGAAGAATGAAATTAGAGGAGCCAAATGATGTAGAACTTCATATGGAGTCTTCATCAACATCTGATTTACTAACACTCTATTCTACACATAGCAAGCTGTGTTAACATCTTCAGCCCAAAAGGTCAATGGCAAACCAAAGTCAGCCAACATAGACCTTGCAGCTTCAATTAGGGTCCTGTTCTTTCTCTCCACTACTCCATTTTGTTCTGGAGTCCTTGGGATGCTAAACTACCTCTTGATTCCTTTTGATAGATAAAAACCATCAAGTGTATGGTTGTTGAATTCAGTTCCATTATCACTCCTTATACACTTGACTGATAAGGAATACTGCTTCTCAACATACAACACAAAGTTTATAATCATCTGAGCAACCTCAACCTTTGAATGCAAGAAGAAAGTCCATACAAATCTGGAGTAATCATCCACAATTACCAGACAGTAGTTCTTCATTTCCATGCTCATCACTCTCACAGGACCAAATAGATCCATGTGCAGTAACTACAAGCAGGCAGTGGACTTAGGTTCTTCAATAGGAGGGAATGAGACTTTGTGTTGTTTTCCATTTAAACAAGCAGTGCAGGTTTCATCACAGTGGAACTCCTTTATTGGTAGACCTCTCACTAAACTATTATGTATCAGTTGATTCATGTTTTTGAGATTAACATGACCCAGCCTTCTATGCCACAGTTTAGATTCCTGAGGAGAGGCTTTGGAGAACAAACAAGGATGACCCTTCAAATCAATCTTCTTTGACAAATCCAAGGCATATACTCTTCCAATCCTTTTGGCCTTCAGGAGAGTATGATCATCCAATACCTTGTCAATCAGCCTCAGAACTTGGGAAGACAGAATCCTATAGTTCTGGCTTTTGAAAAGTGCAACATGCCCTTTATCACACATCTGACTGACACTCAGTAGATTATACTTGAGATTCTCCACATGGTTAACATCATCAAATCTGATATCTCCATTAGACACATATCCTTTCCCGATGATGTAACCCTTGGCATCATTTCCAAATGAAACAAATCCCTTCTTTCCATGAGAGTAGTCGTTAACAAGAGAACTGTTCCCAGTCATATGCATAGATCCTCCACTGTCTACATACCAATGCTCCTTTGGCATGCTGAAGAACCCTGCATTTATCATAAAGAACTAGTTAGGTTTTGAGACCCAAACCTTTTTGGTTTTGGGTCTGTTTTCATCAACAGATTTAACCATAACTTGTTTCTTATGATTAACAGCTGATGAAAAAGGAGATGGTGCTGAAATGGATTCCATGGATTTGGGCTTGGAATGCCTTTTCAGTGGTTTGATCACAGGTGCATCTAGTTGGTTAACTCTCCCCAACAAATGCTGAACCATCATAACAACTTGTGTCTGATTTGTAGCCAAAGCTTTCAGCTCTTGTGACATATCAGTACTTGTGTTTGACGAGTTCCTGTGGCCCACCATTTCCTCCTTGAAATGCACAGACTTAGTCTGCTGTTTATCATGAGGAGCACTATCAGCTGTTTTATGATAAACCCTATCCTTCTTTTTGGATTTGGATGAAGGCTTAGGTTTATCACATTGGGATGACTGCGGTACAAACTTGGTCGCAAACTCATTTTTCATTTCATCGATCTGGATTTTAATGAGCTTATCTCTGTTGAGTTTGGAACCCTTTCTGTACCAACATTCATCAGAAAGATGATTGAATTTACCACATATTTTATATGGCTTATTCTTCATCTTGAATTGATCAACTGCTGATGTGGAAACTACTGATGGTGTGTTCTTTAGTACTTTCCTCCTTTCAGTACTTGTGTTAAGTACTGAAGGATCTGTAACAACTGAAGACTTGTTCTTCAGCTATTCTCTATGAGCAGTTGTTAATCCTTTTATTTCAGCTGATTTGAAATGCTTTCCAGATGTTGTGTCTTTCCCTTCAGTGCTTGAGGTACTTTGAGGGACAACATCTGAAGTACTCAGCGCTTATCAATAGTTGACCCATCAGGCAATTGATTTGTTGAGGTATGAATATTGATTTCATCTTGTGATTTTGGGTGATCACTTGAAGATGATACACATGGTGATGTGGTTTGGAAATTACTTTCACCTTCAGGTTTTACTATTGATTTTGGAGTAAAGTCTGTAGGTGATGCAATGTGGTTGTAACCTATTCCAAACTTCACATTCGAAGCACATTGCTTGCTGAGCAGCATTTCAAATCCCTTGCAGGATGATACCCAGTGGTCACACTCCACTTGGGTAACTGCAAGTTTTTTTTAAGTTCTCTGTGGTTCTCAAGAATGACCTCTAGCTTAGCCTTTTCATCATTTAATTAGCATTTAAGCTTATAAATATCATCATCTTTATCCTTAAGGACAGACTCATATTCAGCTTTTCTTTTGGATATAGTTTGCTCAAGCTCAAGATTTTGATTAATTAAAGCTACATTTGCCTCTCTAATAGAGATAAATGCAACTATGCAAGATTCCGAACATAGCTTGGCCTTAGCCTCAGAGGATACCTGGGTTATCTGTGATGAAGATGCATTGGAGCATGAACTCTCAGTAGACTCCAGGGCCATGAGAGCTAGATTCCCAAAAGGATGTTCACCATCATGTTGACCATCACCAGCAAATAATTACTCATTACCAGAGAGATCATCTGGTAAACTGCTCCAGTCAACAACACCAGGGGTGAAGAAGCTGTGATGAGGTTGTGATTTAGATGATAAGGCTTGAGGTTGTTGTGCAATAGGAACTTGAATTTGATTTGGCTGAGGCATATAATAGCAGGGATATGGATATGACATTGGACCCTGAGGGACAAAATATGCAGAAGATATAGGTTGTGAATGATGACCAGAACTAGCAGGATGTTGCCCTCTGTTTTGTGGATTATTGCTTGGAAAAGTCATAAAGGGTGCAGAGGAGTTAGATCCAGTTGATCTACACTCTCTTGCAAAGTGTCCAAGCCTGTGTCATTTGTGACACCTCAACTTACTCTTGTCAAAACCAACTTTGGTTTTGCCAGAGAGTCCTGGAAATTTCCAACCAGTTCTCTTGTAGAACTTTTGAGATCTAATATTAATAAAGGCCATTTGGCTTAAAATATCCATCTCTTCTAAGTCATCATCAGCAATACCCTTTAAATCATCCATAATGAAACACAAATTGTCACTATTACAGCCTGACTGACTGTCAACATGAACACTAACAAATGCATGATCTGAACTATTTGAAGAGAAATCTATATGCTCATCATAATTGCTTTCTGATGCAACATATTCTGACTCATGACCAACCAAGGCAGTGTTCCCTGGTACAAAGTCATCAGTGAGCTTTCGTGATGATGCCAGTTTCCTTTTCTGCTTTATCTCTCTTTCAAATGTAAGCAGTTTCCGATGGAGTTGGGTGAGAGATAGGCTATCGAGATTTGCACTGGAGCGTAGGACAATGGTATATGTGTCCCATCTCTCAGCCAGTGATCTGAGGAATCTGTTGTTCATCTGACTATTAGTGTATTCATGTTTGACCATTTTCAGCTCAGAGATCAAACAGGAGAAACGCTCAAACTGTTGAGTCAGTGACTCACCCTTCCATGAGAGAATGTCTCATATTATTGGGCCAGGATTTCTTTGTTGTTTGCTAAGACCTCATCTGTTCCACCAAATTGTTCCTTCAATGCATTCCAGAGGTCATGAGCAGTTTCATGATGCATAAGCCCAGAATAGATTTCATTAGGCAGAGCCATGGCCAGAATACCATGCGCTTTAGCATCAATCTCAAACAATTTTCGATCCTCATCTGAGTATTGTTCCTTCTTCTTCGGAACCATTTGGTTGGTTTCCGGATTGTTCCCCATAGGCTTGTGTGGACAATGTACCACACATGTCCAACAACCTAAACTGTTAATAGACAAGTGATGAAGCATTCTTCGTTTCCATATGTTATACTCAGTCCTAACCAGCATCGGAGGCTTGGTTGAGGAACCGGTATTGTGAGGGTCATTAGAAGGAGTAGTCATTCTCAGATTCAACCAAATTCAATTAAGTTTTAACTGATTTAGAACAAAACACAACAAACCAATATGAACCAAGAGAAAACTCAAAGCAAATAACCGAAAGCAGCAGAAATTCAATGATCTATAACCAATTCTTGCAAATATGCTAATTCAATCAAACTTAGATATCGAAATAGCAATTCAATGATCAATTGTTAGATCGATCAATGATTAACTAGCTCTGATACCATTTGTTAGGATCAGTGATCTAAGTTTGATTAATTTGAGAATATTGTAGCGGAATTCGAATGATGAATTAAACAATTCACAAGAACACAATTGATATTCAATGTAACAGTAAACGGTTATAGAAAGAGACAAATCTGCAAAAGAAATATTTCATTCATATGCTTTTGTGGTGGCTCAATGTCACACGTCACAACTAGGTCAACATTCCTTATATAGGAAATATGACGTCTGCTGATGTCACTTGACAGTGACATCTAATATAATTATTCAAACTACTGAAACTATGCAAACTACTAAGAATGTTCTCAACTACTGATTACATCTCAGAGAATGCTAAGTACAAAAATATAAAACTACTGAACTACAACTACTGAAACTATAACTACTAAAAAGTAAACTACAAGTACTGAAAGGAAACCATCACAACTACTGAAGTTAATTACTTCAGCTGTTGTGACAACTACTGATCACTTTGGTCTTCAGTCTTTGTCTTCAGTCTTTGTCTTCGGTCTTTGTTCTTCAGTACTTTACTTTCAGACTTTGTCTTCAGCTGATGGCTTCAGACTTTGTCTTCAGACCTTGTAATCAGCTGATGTCTTCAGCTGTTGTGATGTTCTTGAGCAGTTGTAATGTCTGTGGGACTTAGAGGTTTTTCTGTTCAGGCTCATTGGTTCTTTTGGTCCAACAAAAGTAAAGAACGGTTTTAACACAGAAAAGTATGTTTTATTATAAAACTAGAACTCACTCAGCGTCGCTGACTTTTGTATGCATGATAGTTGGCAGGTATATGTTGATGCTGAGGAGTTGCAGGCATGGATGCATAAGCTACTAAGAGCATTTTGAGGCTGGCATTCGTATTTGAAATGTCTTGTATTTTGAGATAGAAACAAATGTTGTAAATGACATGTTTTTAGTTATTAATGAATGTTTTAAATTCCGCTGCAAAATTAACGTACATTTTAAGTACAATGAATGACCAGCTGTAAGCGTCCCGGGAATGGGGCCTTACAGTATCCATAAAAAATAAATGTAAATTGTTCGAAATATTTTAAAATAAAAAAAGTCAATGCCATTGTCATGGTGGTAGGTCTAGGTCTTAAACAACACCTAGATTCCCTTCAAGGAATGCCTGAAACATGCTCAAAAGAAATTGTGTCAACTAAAAAGTTGGTGAATTCAAGTGCTTAAATATTAAAAACAAAAGGATTCAATAGAATCCACAATTGATTTAAAAGAATCGTAGTTTCACTGTTGTAGGGGATCACAGTCAACCCTGCACTTAGTCCCGGCTAGCCCGTTCCAAAATTATCTTGTACCGGTTAATCCCGAAGGAAGAACTAAGCCTCAAAACAGTGGACCATACCAGCCAGATGGTTCATCCAAGTATCTTATAAAAACTTGTCACACGCCACAAACGACCCCGCAGGATCTATGTGTGGTACCCTTCCCATTCATCACGGAAGCCATTGTGTATGGAGGATTCCCCAAGTAGATCTATCCATATAAAACAAGTGGTTCACACAAGAATTAATCATGGTGATACAAACAAAATCAGGTTCTAACATTAACCCCAACGTTCAAGTATCATACAATAGCTCATAAATGATTTCAGTTTAACCATAACATGTTTCATCCAAAAAACAGTAGCAAAAGGGATCACTAGTACTCACCTTAAGGTTAAAGCAAATGATTCTTCTTGTAGCAGGGAAAAGTCTCAAGTATAGCAACCTACCATCAAGATTTAAGTGATATTTACTGATTTTAAGGTTATGGAAGGTACACTAGGTGTGTCATGAGGTTTAATGTCTTACTAGCTTTTGATTTGCTAAGTCTTACATAAAAAGTTTCTTTTATACAAAGTTAGGGTTTCTTAGGAAGGAATACATGGCTTACAATGTTGGATCATTTATACCATTTATTTTAATTTCACCAAATGATAATTAGACCAAGGGATCGGTTTATAGAGGTTTGGCAAAATTTATAGTTTAGTCCTCCAAGTTTCCAAAATTTACAATTTCTACCCCCAAGTTTGTTTTCTTCCATTTATTGACTTTTATAGACAAATATCAGGTTCTTGAAGTGAAGTAACTTCTTTTAAGTAAGTTTACTCCAAATTTTCAGAATTTAGGTCCAGGTTTAATATTCTTATGTTTTATGCTACCGGTTACGATAAAACGAAGGTTTTTAATGGTTAATTATTGTTTTCCATATTTTGACTCTTAGAACTTTTAAATATAATTTTATAGACATTTTTATAAGTTTCTAATCTGTTAAAAATGTATTTCAGTCCTTTTCTAGTTGGAAGCCTCGTTTTTATGTTTAAGCTATTAATAGGCGTTTTTACCTGAAAATTGTCTGTTTTAAAACATGTTTGACCAATTTTTCAACACGTTTAAATCTTAAAGTACTTAACTTACTGAAATAACATGGTTTCCATGAATTTTGATTTTAGACCATTATTTGTAGGATTTTTCCTTAAAGCACTTAACTTACTGAAATACACGTTTTTAGTTAAAAATCCCCTTTAAATTGTCTTTTGACCATTAAATTAACAAATTCAGTCCAAAACACTTTGTTAACTCTTTTTAAGCCTGGAATACTTTTTAAGATGACTGAAATCCAAATTTTCTTATTTTTAAGTTGTTTTACCACTTTTCGGGTCCCGAAATATGTCCATAATGCTTACAATCCCTACTGAAATAAATTTCTATCTTTCTTTTGCAGCATGTTTCCATTGGATAAAAGGATGGCAAGATTTCTGAGTGAAAAATGAAGAGAACACACGATATGGCCCAATCTGGTGATTCGAAGCTTACTCTTGGTGTAGTTCACGGTTTGGGAGTGTAGAGGGTCACAATGACCAGGCAGTCTTCGAACAAGGGCTGGAGAAGTGAAACACAATGGAACCGTGTACCCAAAAGCTCACAAAACTTCACCTTCTTTCAGTTTTTGAACTTGACTGATGGGGGTTTGTGGTTGCTCTTCGAAAATGTGGTTGAAATGTGCTAGAATCCATGAGTGTGTGTGTGTGTGCTTTTTTACGGAGAAGGAAACCGAGAGAGAAGAGGGAGAGAAGTGAGAGTTTAGTGTGTGTCTAGAATGGAAAGGATTGCATGAAAGGGTAGTGGGGAAGAGGAGGGTGTTTGGTGAGTGGTGGAGAGGGGTGGTGCCAAAAGGGGTGGTCGACTTTGGCTTTTAGTAAGTGTTTATTATTTAAATTTAAATGGTAATAATATTATGTAGTATTATTTTGTAGAGTAGTGTAGTATTTTAGAGGGTATAATTTAGTTAGTTGTTAAGTATTATGCATGGACATGCATGCATTAATCCAAAAATTTTGTGTTCATGCACATTAAATGTTTCAATTATGATTTAGTCTTTGCAATGGTGACTAATTGACTTTCCTAGAATACTATGTTTCCCCAAGCTAAATCTTGAAGTAGCTAAATCATCATAGAAGACACATGAAATAACAACGTGGTAATAATAGCGACAATAATAATAATGCTAATAATAATATTCGAAATGATATTAACATTAATATTAATTGAATGGGTAATGATGCAGGTTGATAAATGTTAGAATTATGATCTAGAGGTCGGTTGTCACAGTACTTGCTGACACAAACTTCATAGGTTTAAATTGACTTGATTGAGTGGTTCTTTGAGTTTGAGATTTTTAGCTTTAGCATATCTTTTTCTCGTTCTTTGATTTCTTGTTCTTGGTGATGTTTTGTTGCATAGGGATTGGATTGAATCTTGAGAAGACCCTTTTTAGTTTCTTTAACTTTATGTTCTATTTGGTTTAATTCATAAGAATATGACTCATTAAAACATGAAGTATCTAAGTTTAATTCCACTTCTTTAGTTTTCCCTATCTTCTTGTCATTGATTTCATGACTTCTTCAACACATTGTTGAAGTTCACATTTTTTGACAACACATTCATTAGATCATATGGGAACAAACAACTTCTTATTCTCTGGTTTAGGCACATAAGATTTAACTTTTATCGGATGACCTTTTTTAATCTTTTCTAAGTCTTGTTCCTCAAATATCTCAACATTTATCTATTCAATTTCACTTTCTATATTAGATTGCACATTCTTTTTCTTTTCATGAAATGCTTTGAGCTTTGCATTGTTTTCAAGTGAGTGATCATGTGTGTTTAAGTTCTCTCGTAAGGTGTTTGAGATAGATTCATGCATAGGCTCATGTGTGAAACTTAGACCTGCTTTGTCATTATCCTTTCTCCCATTTACCAATTTCTCTTGTGCTAGATTTTTGTCATATCTTCAAGTTTCTTTTTTACTAGTTCAAGTTCTTGAGTGTTTTGTTCCACGATGTTGGAAGAGATATGAACTTTCTCGTCATAGATTTTATAGTCAATTTTGAGTTTACTATGCATTAAATCTTCTTGTTTGAGTTTATCATGTATTTTGAATGAGTATGTTCTTTAGTGCTCAACTTGCTCAAAACATGTGTTAGTGCACATTTTTTCTCAGACTTCTAATGGAATGCTTTGATAAGATGTACCGCCCCGAATAAAGTCGAAACGAGCCAATTAATAATAATGGGCTTAGTCGAGATTATTTAAAGAAAATAAACGGGTAATGGAGTATGGACCGAGTAGACGTCGCGGGATATGTGTTTGGCGAGTTTATGGTCCCGAGAACGCCCAGTATATATAAACCGATCAGCTTGAGCAGCTCTCATTTGTAACTCAACACCCAATTTGTAAAGAGAGAGAGTAGAGAGAGAAAGCGGAGAGGAGGTGAAGATTTAAGGCTCAGTTCATCACGGGATTGAAGATCGGCATTCGTGGGCATCCAAACAACAAGAAATCACCAAGAATCCAGGTAACAAACATCATTTAATTTTCATTTTGATGTAAACCTGGATTCTAGGGCTTGGGTTTTTGAAAGCGGCAAAGATTCACCCAAAACTCAAGTTTGGTGTATGAAAACATGTAAGAAGCTTAGATATAGCTTATTGGGTGATAAACCGAGGTTTTGGATGTAAAAGATTGAAGTTTGGGTCAAAAATGGGTTGGTTCATAATTTTCAGCCCGTTCTACGAAATTAAGGGTTCATTCAGCGATATTGCTTATTCGTCCGGCGAAACTATGAAAGCTTCCTGCGAAAATATAGTTTCACAAGTAGTTTTGCAAACATGGTTATCCATTGAAAGTTGGGTGAAACTGGCAGCGAAGATGCCAGCGAAACTGGCAGCGAAAGTTGCAGCGAAACTGCCGGGGAAACTGCTGATCTGGCAGCGAATTACCAGCGAAATTAGGCAAAATTAACTCCTTTGAGTCTTAACTTATCTGCAGGCTGTACAGTGCGACCTTATTTTGAAAGCTTGATTGAGATGCTACTCATCGAGTCTAGGTGAGTTCTAGATCCCCTATTCTAAAGGTTTTAAACTAGTTTGGGACTCGAAATGCATACTAAATATACGGTTTAAATGACCAAGATTTTAAGAGGTTTTAAAGGGGAGATTGATATTTCTATAAGGAAAGGTGCTACATAATAGTGTTAAAATAAAAAAAATTTCACGTTGACCTGGCAGCGCTACCCCAGCCAGGGGCGTTGCCCCTTGGCCCCACTAGGGGCTGCTGCCCCTAGGACCCCGCTGTCCTGTGGAGGATCAGTTATGTTTGATGATGACTTATGCTTGTGGTGCATATGTATATGTATGTGAATGTGCTTTGCATGATGTTTACGATGCATCATATTTATGATGTTGTGTGATGGTATATGTTATGTATGATGATGCATGATGATGTTATGCTTATGTATGATATGTTTTCTTATGTTCCTTACTACGTATTGAACATAGAACATCATGAATGAACGAATGAAAGTCTTGCAAGCAAAAGAAAGGAGGTTCACAACTCATTGAGAGGTGTTAGCTCAGTTGTTTTTTTACAACGTGTGATCTTGGCTAACCCTTAAGGGTTCACACACAGGGGGAGTTAGTCTATGTGACTACTCCATACGTGCGATATGTGTGATATAGGGTCCTTGTCGCTTAACCCTAGATGATATGCCTTTTTGCTCAAGAGGGGTGTTAAGCATACGACAGGACCTAGATAAGTACGAAATATGCGAAACGTGGGAAATGTACGAAACGAACGTTGATGAAGATAATAATTATTACCTTCATGTACGTATGATTTGTGATCACGTGCGATAGTAAAGAAAATGTTTTAACGAATTTAAGGTAATATAATCTTCTTTTTGGTGAAACTAGAACTCACTCAGCGACACTGACTTTTATGCATTTTCTAGTTGGCAGGTAATGGTTGCTGAGGATGGCACGGGCCGGCTATTTGGCTCATTTTGGATGGAATTATTTTGTATAATGTTTCTACATTGTAATGCGAACAAATGATGTTTTTGTAATGAATGTTGTATTAACTTGCATAAGCATTTATATTGAAACAAAAAGTTATTTTAATGTTTCCGTTGCAATGTCTTATTAAAGCTAATGTAATTATATGTTTTATGTGCGATAATTGACCAGCTGTGAGCGTCCCGGGAACGGGGCCTTACAAGTTGGTACCAAAGCCAAAGTTTAAGTGAAATGGATAAAATTTTCAAAAGAAACCTAAACTTAAACTAAGAATGGCACAAAAAGGAAGGGATGCCAGTCCGAGTAGGTGCATGCCATGACGTATTTTCTTAATGTTAACCGGTATTACGTGCGCATGTTATCTAGTTAATGTGTTGTTAGTAGATTTAGATACTCATGTAGTCAGGATAGGAAATGCTTGGGGTATGAAGAGTAAAGTAAGTGGCTAATCACAACTAGCCATTGTAATTAGCGACTTACTATACTTGACATAAACTAAGCTATTACCTTGAATAACCATGTTGGTGTTTGAATCTTATAGTGTGCTTAGAAGATGGCTGGCGGTAGATCTTCTAAGGCTTCTCGTGGTGGAGGTCGTGGTGGGCGTGGTGCTGAACCACAAGCTACAATAGGAAGGCCTAGAGCCGAAGAGGTGGTTCATGAAGAACCCGAGACCCCTCATCCGGAGGCTGGGGAGGAGAGTGCTAACTTGAGAGCCTCAGTGAAGGCGGCTGTTGTCGAGGAACTGCATCAGGTCATGCAGACGATCCTAGTGTCTGTGGTGACTGAAGTGATAAAAGTTGTAAGGGAAGCAATCAAAGTGAGTGGAACAGGTCCTTGGGAGGATGGGAGCGACCAGAGACTGAGACGGTTCTCTCCGATGATGAGGAGGAGGAGGAGGAAGAAGAGCTTGTGTAGGAGGCAGCACGAGCCTGTAACTATAGGGCATTTATGAGATGCAAGCACCCAACTTTCAATGGAAATGGCACTGCTGCTACAGCTTACCGTGGTGAGAGAAATGGAAGCTATTCTTGATATCAGCGAGTGATGGGAGGATCAAAAGGTGAAGTTTGCCGCCCACTCCTTTGTGGACTGCACCTTATGTTGGTGGGACAATATTGTCCAAGCTGAGGGTAGAAGGGCTCTCGGGAGGATGAGGTGGGCGGAGTTGAACAAGTTGGTGATTGAGGAGTTATGTCCTCATAGGGAGTTGAATAAGGTTGTAAAAGATTTCCTGCAGCTGGAGGCAGGAACCATGACACATGAGCAATACACTACCATATTCAGGGCTTGCCAGCAGATATTCATTGGCATATGATCGCCGCTCGGCCGAGTACGTTTAGGTCGGTGGTTGATTTGGCAGGATGACTGTATGACGAGTGTTAGGATCAGTGATCTACGTTTGATTGATTAGAGAGTATAGGAGCGGAATTCTAACAATGAATTAGCCAATTCACCAGAACAAAGAGATATTCAATGTAAGAACAAAAACGGTTATAGACAGAGAGAATTCTGCAAATATATTTCATTCAATATTCGCTTTCGTGGTAACGGAATGTCACAATTACAATTAGGTCAACACCTCTTATATAAGAGATGTGACGTCTGCTGATGTCACTTGATAGTGACATCTAACAGAATTTATTACAAACTACTGATAGTTAACACAACTACTGAAGATGTCAAACGGCTGACATCTTCTTACAAAAATGCTAAGTGTTAACTATTATTACAACTACTTAAACTATAACAACTGAAGAACATACTCTTCAGTTGTTTTACAAATACTGAAACAAAGAAAACTACTGAAAGGTAAACCATCTCAACAACTGAAGAATACTTCTTCAGTTGTTGTAACAAACTCTAATGGCTTCAGTACTTGTACTTGAGCTTCAACTGTTGTCATCAGCTGTTGTTTTCAGTCTTTATACTTCAGCTGTTGTACTTCAGTACTTTAGTCTTCAGCTGTTGAAGTCTTCAGCACTTTATAACTTCAGCTGTTGTACTTCAGTACTCTAGTCTTCAGCTGTTGAAGTCTTCAACACCTTAGAATTGAGCTGTTGTACTTTAGTACTTTAGTCTTCAGCTGTTGAAGTCTTCAGCACTTTAGAACATCAGCTGTTGTTCTTCAGTACTTTAGTTCTTCAGCTGTTGCAGTCTTCAGACTTTGTCAAACAGCTGATCAAGTCTTCAGCAGTTGTTGTGATGTCTGTGGGACTTAGAGGTTTTTCTGATCAGGCTCATTGGTTCTTTTGGTCTAACAAACTCCCCCTGAACCAATGCAGCCAAAACCTCTAAACTTATTAGAGTTGTCCCACTTATTATGGCAGAAATGTTGGTCTTTTTGTCTTCTAGATCAGCTCAGAAGCGACCCCTTTTAAGCACCAGCCAGGGAAGAAGTCTCAAAGATTTGTTTGGCAAAGTATGAATGGGAACTCTGTTTTGGGGAATTGGACACAGAGTTGTTACCCCATTCATGAGATCTATTTCCCCATGATGAGTCTGTACGACTCTCTTATGTAGGCCTCAAGGAAGGTGATTTGTTCCTCCATGGTTAGCTCTTCAGCACCTCCTTCAAACAATGATTCAGGCCCATAATACTCAGACAGGTATTTGGCCTGTTTCCCATTCTTTAGCTCCACAGTTGTATTATTCTGTAAGCAAACTCATCCGGGTGATTACCCTCTAGGAACAACTGGAGCTCATTTTTCCTGACTTCCTCAAGCCTCTTGTAAACTAACCCCTTTTTCACTATTTTGTTTTCCAGCATCTTCTGAGGGGTTAGATTAGCTTTATAGGCTTTCTTGAAGTCCTCTAGGATTTCCAGGGTGAAACTACAAAGACCAGAGAGATCACTTCATCTACGATCTTTTTCACCTGGCCAATGTATCTCTGAGGTATGTTTTTCTTATGAATTCTGTGAGACACCCTGGGATCAGGCCAAATCCTCACTCTTTCCTTTTGATATTGAAAGGTGTGCTTGAGAGTGTAAAGTCTGAGGGCTTGTTTCTTCATATTGATGATAGAAGATGTGGCTGCATAAGCTTTGTCAACTCTCTTCAGCAATTCCTCATCATGCTGTTTATGAAGCTCTTCTTTTTCTAGCTTCACTTTAACCATTTTTCTTTGGAATTCAGGAGTAATTGCTGAGGAGTGACTTGTGGCCTTAGGCAACTGAATCACAGCTAAGAGTGGCAGCCTATCTTCATCATCTTTTTCATCATTTTCTAGCCTCAATACCCTTCTCTTCTTCTTCAAGGGTATATCATCCGCTATGGGTTTTGAGGGTAAGGGAGTTGGTTTGGTGGGTTGTGTTTTGGGTGGTTTTGGTGTGGGAATGTTGACAGGCTGTTCTAGCATTTTTAAGGTGAGTGTGGCTTTTGATTGTGTTGGCTAGCTCAGTCCTGCTCCCAGCACCGCTTCATTCAAAGCTTCAATAACAAGTCCCTTAGTATATGCTTCAGACGAACAGATCTTGGTGGTGATTGCCAAGATATTGTCCCTGGACCAAGCTTTGATTTCGATCATTGATCTTCCAAGATATTTTGCAATAATATAATCATGATCTCAAGCCTTTCTCTTTCTAACACTTCATAACTTGCCCATCTATTCTGGATTTCTTCAATCTCTAATCGTCGAATCTCAGAGTCAAGTTTATCGGTGTCATGGCCTTGCCTAAACAGCTGATCAATGATGTTGTCCATTGATCTGCTGTGTTCGGCATCAGCCTCTTTTATCAGTAGCTCCAACGCTTTCTCTTTTTCCTTTCTTTATCGGTCTCCACATTCAACTCCAACTCCTTTTCCACTACTATCCCTTCTGTTTCTTTCTCCTTTTCTTTCTCCTCTATACTCCTCTTTCTTTTTGCTTTCACTGACTTAATCTCCCCCTTTTTGGTTGCATTGGTTGCAAGGGGTTGATTGCGAGAAAGCTGTTTGCCCACAACCTCCTCTATCAATGGTTGTATTACTGAGGAAAGCCTATCATCAATGGCTTTGATCACTATGTGAGTGATTATGGGTGTGATGAGAGGGATGGAATTTTGAAGGATAACAACTATTTGCTCAGGAGGGTTCTGTTCCTGAGAAATAGTGCGAGAAGCAGAGGCAGGTGGCTGAGTTGTTGGGAGTGGCTCAGTGTTTGTGAGACCTTCAGATGAAGGTGCCATCTGTGAGGTGGTAGAGGCAGATGGTCTTTGTGCCTTAGAAGTTTTGGCAAGCAGCTCTTTGAGTCTGCTCACCTCCTCTTCCAGGATGGTGTTTTGGGCGATTACATCGTAAAAGAAGCCCAGGTCATCATGAGTAGTTACTGAATCACCTGACCTCCTGATAGGATCAGGATGAACATGCACTGAGTGTAGCTCAATTGTAGCATGTGCCCCTTTGTCTTGGAACTGGGGACTTCCTGCCTCAGGACGTTGTCCTTCATCAGCAGTTGCCTCTGGTAAGGTCTTAGTAATGGTACCAACTACAACCTGATCATATGCTGAAGCAGGAGAAGTGGCAGCCTCACCAGAAGTTCCAATCTCCATTGCTACACTAGGAGAAGGAACATTGTAACCCCTATGTTGTGGGTTCTCAGCTGCACTTTGGTCCTCCCCCTCAATGGTAGAAGTATTCCCAGTTGTAATTGGTATCTGGGGAGGGGGTGAGGAGTGCAACTGAGTCAGCACTTGTGCAACAAGTAATGTAGGACTTTGGGGGGCGGTTGCATGTGGTGATTGGGTGGAAGCAGATTGCACCCGGGGTGAATGGTGCGCTTCAATGGTAACCCTCTCAAGGGAGATAGGTTCCAGCAGTGTAGGTTCCCTAATGTTGGTTGCAACAGGATCCTATTGAGAGGATACCTGTGCGGTTGTGGCTGGGTGAGTCAGTGTCACAACTGGGGGTTAAGACCAGTGTGTGGTTCCTGGTTTGTGGTACAGGGGCATCCTCAGGGGACTCATCTCCCTGAGTAGCCTTTTTTGGCTTTTTGGATTTGGGTGTAGTGGGGACTTTGGTTCTGGAGGTGGTGGCTGTGGGTTCCAACTGCGTGGGTTTTCGCAGCCTGGCAGCCTGTTTCAACGTTTGGTCAGAGTTGTGCCTGGAGTATACTTCAGGCAATACAGCTGTTGCAGGGACTCGGAGACCAACAAGTCCCTCAGCCTTTAGCTGATTCTCTATTATTGCCATAATGAACCGAGGATATAATATCCAACGGTTAGAAATAGATTTTGAGGCCATGTCCTAAGTTCCAGAAAAATGATTTCAGAGAAGTTTAGGTTCTGTTGCTCAAGGATAGAGAATAGTACCTGCTGCTACCTTGTAGACATTTGATCCAAGAGGAAGTCTTAGGAGCCAAACAGACATTTATCATGTGAAATATGAGACGTTCAGCATCATGGAAATGTTTCTTCAGTATGGTGGAGGCACTAAGGTTTCCCTGATATCCGTGGGGCAAAGGATAAATCTGTTGTGCCCTTTGGATATCCAGCAGGAAAAGTGGCATCATCCAGGGGTAGGGTTTGACGAAGTATATCGGGAGTGATGACCACTTGGTGGTTGTTGACGACCGACCGAAGAGACTCTGTGTTGTTCTCCTAGTGGTGAGGGTGACGTTCATCCAAAACTGGTTAAGGGATTCGGCAGAAGGATTGGATTGAGAAGAAAGGTCTTTTGTAGGGTGACTGGACCATAAGATCAATAGCATTATCGAACTTAGCCCAGAATGGCGATTTGGTGAGGTAAGCTACACAGTTGTGTCGCGGTTTGAGCTGCATGGTCGCCATTAATGAGAGAGAGGTTTTGGAGATATGAACGTTAGGTTGAAGAAGATGAGGCTCTGAAGGATTAGGTCGGGGATTTATAGGGTACGGGTTAGAAAATGACTGAAGGGTTTGGTGTTAGTCATCAGTAGTTTAAAACGACTGTTGACATGGTATACCCGTTCAGATTTGAAACAGCTGAAGTCGTGGTTTTAGGCACCAGCAGTTATAAAACTACTGAAGACCATGGTTTTGACTTCAAATGTTTGAAAACAACTGATAACTTGGTATTAGTCATTAGTAGTTGTGAAACTATTGAAGACATGGTTTTGACATTAGTTGTTGTAAACAGCTGATGACTTGGTATTAGTCATGAGTAGTTGTGAAACTACTGAAGACATGGTTTTGTCATCAGTAGTTTAGGATGAAACAACAGTTGTAGAAACAACTGAAGAGAGAGTTTCATCAGTAGTTTTCGTCAATTCATAGCCTTTCAGCTGTTTCATACTGTCCTCAACACTTACTCATCATCCTTTTTGCTCTTTTCAGTTGTTTCATAGGACATCAGTACGTATCTATTTTGACAACATCAGTAGTTACAACTACATCAGTAGTTGTTACTTTATCAGTTGTTTTAACAGAAGCAGTACAATATGTGATATGGTCACTAATGATCATTAGTACTTATTTACTGAGATCATCAGTAGTTATCACTTATTCTAGCTGCAGCATACAAGCCTTAACACAAGGTTTTGGAAAGTAAAACTATCCAAAGGCTTAGTAAAAAATCTGCAAGCTCATCAGCACTAGGCACAAACTTAGGATCAATCGACCTTTTTCAAAACAATCCGAATAAAGTGATGTCTGATCTCTATATGTTTGGTCCTAGAGTGCTGGACTGGATTTTTGACAATACACAGACCTGAAGCACTATCCATTAATAATGGATTCTTAGTCTCTGTAATGCCATAATCCAGAAGTTGGTTCTGAAGCCAGAGTACCTAAGATGTACAACTTGCAGCAGCAATGTACTCGGCTTCAGCAGTGGATGTAGCAGCAGATGTTTGTTTCTTACTCTGCCAAGAAATCAAACAGTTGCATAGGAATTGACAACCACCAGAAGTTGACATTCTAGTTAACTTGCACCCTGCATAGTCACTATCTGAAAAAGCAACTAATTGCAAGAAAGTCTAGTGGAATACCATAAACTAGAGATTGTGTACCTTGCAAATATCTAAAGATTCTCTTGACTGCAATCAAATGAGACTCTTTAGGAGCAGCCTGAAATCTGGCACAGACACAAGTAGCAAACATGATATCTGGTCTAGAAGCTGTTAAATACATCAAGGACCCATCATCATGTGTAAAGTGTTTCATCAACAGCTTTACCTTTCTGATGTGCATCCAGTTGTATGGTGTTGCACATGGGAGTAGAACAGGGCTTACAGTTTTGTAAATCAAACTTATTCAAAAGATCTTTTGTATATTTTGACTGATGAATAAAGGTTCCATCAGCCTTTTGTTTAATTTGCAAGCCTAGAAAGAACTGTAATTCTCCCATTGCACTCATTTCAAACCTCTTTTCATTAATGTTGTAAAATCACACACAACTGGGGATCAGAGGATACAAAAATGATTCAACAACATAAATCTGAACAAGTAGCTTATGCTGATCCACTTCTTAATAAACAAAGTTTTATCAATGGAGCCTCTAGTGAAATTATTCTTAAGAAGAAAAGTGGAAAGTTCTCATACCAGGCTCTAGGAGCTTGTTTCAACCCATAAAGAGCCTTATCAAGTTTATACACCCATTCAGGATTTTTATTATCCTCAAAACCTGGTGGTTGACACACATAAATTCTTCCTTTATTTTACCATATAAAAATGCACTTTTGACATCCATTTGAAAAATTTAAGATTGTGGAATGCAGCATAGGCTAAAAACAATCTAATTGCCTCTAGTCTGGCTACAGGGCAAAGGTTTCATCATAGTCAATACCTTCTTCTTGTGAAAACCCCTGTACAACCAGTCTAGCCTTGTTCTTAACAATAAGCCCATTTTCATCAGTTTTATTCCTAAACACCCATTTAGTGCCTATTGCACACTTACTGGGGGAAGAGGAACCAGTTCTCACACTTGCTGTTTCTTGAACTAAAGTAGCTCAAGCTGCATGGCTTCAACCCATCCATTGTCTCTCAAAGCAACATGATAGTTCTTTGGCTCTAGCTGACTGATGAAGAGAGCATAGAAGTAGAAGTTAGACAATTGACTTCTTGTTGAAACTCCAGCATTGATATCACCAATAATTTGAGACATTGGGTGATTCTTCAGTTCTGATAAACAATGAGATCTGTGCAAGTGTTTGTAGGACCTTCAGCAGCAGCAGATGTTGATGCAGGACTCTTGAAACCAAGAATTGGATGGTAACTCAAAAGATGTAGAGGAATCAGAGATTCATTCATTTGTTGTTGTGGATGGAACTACTGAAGCTACACGAACATCAAATTTAGCAGACACAGGCAGTTGGTCACTAAACTTGAATAGGTGAGTATTGATATTATCATCATCATATCACAATACCATCAGGTGGAAGACATGCTGCAGAAGATGATTTATCCACATGATCTGCAACAGCTGGAGGTTGATAAGGAACATATTGCAGTATGCCAAATCAAACAACTCCACAGGGTTTTGTGGAATCTTGTCCATAGGAGATTCATTAAACTTCACATGCAAAGTCTCGTCAACTATCTTTGTTCTGCAGTTGAAGACTCTGTATGCCTTGCAGGTAGATGAATAACCAACAAAATACCCTACATCCACCTTAGGATCAAATTTTTGGAGTTGATCCTTTGTGTTGAGAATAAAACAGGGACACCCAAATGCTTTGAAAAATGATATTAGAGGAGCCAAGTGATGGAGAACTTCATATGGAGTCTTCATCAACCTCTGATTTACTAAAGCTCTATTCTGCACATAGCAAGCTGTGTTAACAGCTTCAGCCCAAAAGGTCAGTGGCAAACCAGAGTCAGCCAACATGGACCTTGCAGCTTCAATTAGGGTCTTGTTCTTCCTCTCCACTACTCCATTTGGTTCTGGAGTCCATGGGATGCTAAACTGCCTTTTGATTCCCTTTGAAAGATAGAAGTCATCAATTGTATGGTTTCTGAATTCAGTTCCATTGTCACTCCTTATACACTTGACTGAAAGGGGAGTACTGCTTCTCAAATACAACACAAAGTGAATAATCTTCTGAGCAACCTCATTTGAATGTAGAAAGAAAGTCCATACAAATCTGGAGTAATCATCCACAATTACCAGACAGTATTTTCTTTGCCATGCTCATCACTCTCACAGGACCACAATAGATCCATATGCAGTAATTGCAAGCAGGCAGTGGACTTAGGCTCTTCAATAGGAGGGAATGAGACTTTGTGCTGTTTTCCTTTTAAACAAGCAGTGCAGGTTCATCACAGTGGAACTCCTTTATTGGTAAGCCTCTGACTAAACTATGGGTGGATCAGATCATGTTTTTTTGAAATTAACATGACCCTGCCTTCTGTGCCACAGTTTAGATTCTTGAGGAGAGGCTTTGGAAAATAGGCAAGGATGGCCTCTGAGATCTATTTTCTTGGAACGATCTAAGGCATACACTCTTCCTGTCCTGTTGGCTCTCAGGAGAGTGTGATCATCCAACACCTTATCAATCAAATGCAGAACTTTGGATGACAGAATCCTACAGTTCTGACTGGTGAAAAGAAGCAACATGGCCTTTATCACACATTTGACTGACACTCAAGAGATGTACTTGAGATTTTCCACATGATTAACATCATCAAACTTTATTTCTCCATTGGAGACAAAGCCTTTTCCAATGATGTAACCCCTAGCATCATTGCCTAAAGAAACAAACCCCTTCTTTCCTTGAGAGTAGTCATGAAGAAGAGAGCTGTTCCCAGTCATGTGCATAGATCCCCCACTGTGTACATACCAGATGCTACTTTGGCATGTGAAGAACCTTGCAATTATAAACAATCAGTAGTTTTGGAGACCCAAACCTTTTTGGTTTTGGGCCTGTTCTCATCAACAGATGGTAAACTAACAGGTTTGATGGAAACAACAGCTTGAGAGGAAGAGATGGTGAAGAAGAGGAATCCTTTGGCTTGGACCTCCTTTTCTATGGTTTCAACATAGGAACATCTATTGGTTAATCTTCCCAATAGATGTTGAACCATCATAACCAGTTGTGTCTGATTTTGTGATAAAGCTTTCAGCTCATCAGACACATTGGCATTGGAGCTTGATAAGTTCCTATATTGCACCTTCTTCTTTTGAGCAATCTCAGCTGTTACCTGTTTAACCCCTTCCTTTTGGATTTCTTTATGGACTTAAGGGTTACAAGATTTGATGTTGCTGATACAAATGTGGCTCAAACTCAGTTTTCATTTCAACCATTTTCTCTTTAATTCCTCTTTATGTTTGAGTTTGGATCCTCTTTTGTACCAACAATCATCTGTAAGATGATTGAACAAGCCACATACTTCACATGGTTTCTTCTTCATCTTATGTTGATCATAAACTAAAGAGGATGAAACTACTGAAGACTTGCTCTTCAGTACTTTGGAGCATTGTTTGCTTCTTGACTTCCTCTTTAGTAGTCTTCAAACTCTTTCTACTGACAGTTTTCTTCTCTTCAGTACTGACAGTAGTTGGAGTTTGATTTTCAGATGTTAAATCTTGCTCTCCAGTCCTTTCAGGACTTTCAGAATTAACTCCTGAGTCGATCAACTCTTTGATCATGTGAGTGTCAGCAGTGGAACCATCAACATCAGCTGATAGGTTCTGAGAGGGCTTAGTGCTGACTTCTACTTCTGATGGTGCTATATCAGAAAGTAGATCACATGATGAAATGGATTGGTTATTGCTCTCACCATCAGATTCTACCTCTGCTCTGGGAGTAAAATCTGTAGGTGGAGCAGTGTGATTATAACCAATGCCAAACTTCACATTGAAGCAGATTGATACTAAGAAGCATTTCAAAACCCTTGCAAGAATTTACCCATCGATCACACTCTACCTGGGTAGTTGCAAGTGTTCCTTGAGATCTCTATACTTCTCTAGAAGTATCTCTTCCCTAGCCTTATCATAAGTTATTTGGCATTTAAGTTTGTAAATCTCATCATTTATCATTAAGCACAGACTCAAATTCAGCTTTGCTTTTGGAAATTGTTTGTTCTAGCTCAATGTCTTGTTAATTAAAGCTACATTTGCTTCTCTAATAGATGCAAATGCGGCTATGCATGATTCAGACATAGTTTGGCTTTTGCCTCAGAGGATACATGTGATACCTTTGGTATAGAGGCATTAGAGGATGAAGTATCAGCAGAATCCAAAGCCATAGGAGCTAGATTCCAAAGGGACTGTCACCACCATGTTGACCAGCACTAGTGAACAGTTGTTCATGAGCAGACAAATCATCTAGTAAACTGCTCCAGTCAACAACTCCTATGGTGAAGAAGATGTGTTGTTGAGGTTGAGTTTGTTGATGAGATTGGGAAGGTTGAGGTTCAGGCAATGCATGTGATTGTTGTGAAACGGGAGCTTGAATCGGATTAGACTGAGGCAAGTAATAGCAGGGAAAAGGATATGACATTGGACCCTGGGGGACAAAGTATGCAGGAGATCTAGGGTGTGAATGATGACCAGAACCAGCAGGATGTTGCCCTCTGTTTTGTGGACTAGTACTAGGAAAAGTCACAAATGGTGCAGAAGAGTTAGATCAAGTTGATCTACACTCTCTTGCAAAGTGTCCCAGCCTTTGGCATTTGTGACAACTCAACTTACTCTTGTCAAACCCAACTTTGGTTTTGCCAGAGAGTCCAGGAAATTTCCTGCCAGTTCTCTTGTAGAACTTCTGAGATCTGATATTAATCAATGCCATTTGGCTCAGAATATCCATCTCTTCTAGATCATCATCAGCTATTCCTTTCAAATCATCCATGATGAAGCATAGATTGTCACTATTACTGCCAGAATGACTATCAATACCAACAAATGCATGATCAGAACTATTTGAAGAGAAATCAATATGCTCATCATAATTGCTTTCAGATGCAGCATATTCTGACTCATGACCAACCAAGGCAGTATTCCTGGTACAAAGTCATCAGTGAGCTTTCCTGATGAGGACAGTTTCCTTTTCTGCTCTATCTCTCTTTCGAATGTAAGTAGTTTCCCATGAAGTTGGGCGAGAGATAGGCTATCCAGATTTGCACTGGAGCGTAGGACAATAGTGTATGTGTCCCATCTCTCAGGCAGTGATCTGAGGAACCTGTTATTCATCTGGCTGTTGGTGTATTCCTGTTTCACCATTTTCAGCTCAGAGATCAAGCAGGAAAAATGCTCAAACTGTTGAGTCATTGTCTCACCCTTTCTATGAGAGAATGTCTCATATTGTTGGGCAAGGATTTCTCTGTTGTTTGCTAAGACCTCATATGTGCCACCGAATTGTTCCTTCAGGGCATTCCAGAGATCATGAGCAGTTTCATGATGCATAAGCCCTGAATAGATTTCATTAGGCAGTGCCATGGCCAGAATTCCATGGGCTTTAGCATCAATCTCAAATAGTTTCCGATCTTCATCAGAGTATTGTTCCTTCTTCTTCGGAACCATTTGATTGGTTTCCGGATTGTTCACCATAGGCTTATGTGGTCCATGTACCACAAATGTCCAACAACCTGAACTGTTAACAGACAGGTGATGAGGCATTCTTCGCTGCCATATGTTATACTCGGTCCTAACCAGCATCGGGGGCTTGGTTTAGGAACCGGTATTGTGATGATCATTAAAAGGAGTAGTCATCTGAGATTCAATCAAATTCAATTAAGCTATAACAGATATAGAACAAAAACACAACAACCAATTGAACCAAGAGAGATCTCAAAATAAATGAACGAAAGCGTCAGAAATTCAATAATCTATAACCAGTTCTTGCAAATATGCTAATTCAATCAAACATAGATATCAATTAGCAGTTTCAATGATCAATTGTTAGATCGATCAATGATTAACCGGCTCTGATACCACTTGTTAGGATCAGTGATCTACGTTTGATTGATTAGAGAGTATAGCAGCAGAATTCTAACAATGAATTAGCCAATTCACAAGAACAAAGAGATATTCAATGTAAGAACAAACACGGTTATAGACAGAGAGAATTCTACAAATATATTTCATTCAATATTCGCTTTCGTGGTAACGGAATGTCACAATTACAATTAGGTCAACACCTCTTATATAAGAGATGTGACATCTACTGATGTCACTTGATAGTGACATCTAACAGAATTTATTACAAACTACTGATAGTTAACACAACTACTGAAGATGTCAAACAGCTGACATCTTCTTACAAAAATGCTAAGTGTTAACTATTATTACAACTACTGAAAAGAAACTACTGAAACTATAACAACTGAAGAACATAATTCAGTTGTTTTACAAATATTGAAACAAAGAAAACTACTGAAAGGTAAACCATCTCAACAACTGAAGAATGCTTCCTCAGCTGTTGTAACAAACTCTGATGGCTTCAGTACTTGTACTTGAGCTTCAGCTATTGTCATCAGCTGATGTCTTCACTCTTTATACTTCAGCTGTTGTACTTCAGTACTTTAGTCTTCAGCTGTTGAAGTCTTCAGCACTTTAGAACTTCAGCTGTTGTACTTCAGTACTTTAGTCTTCAGCTGTTGAAGTCTTCAGCACTTCAGAACTTCAGCTGTTGTACTTCAGTACTTTAGTCTTCAGCTGTTGAAGTCTTCAGCACTTTAGAACTTCAACTGTTGTTCTTCAGTACTTTAGTTCTTGAGCTGTTGTAGTCTTTAGACTTTGTCAAACAGCTAATCAAGTCTTCAGCAGTTGTTGTGATGTCTGTGGGACTTAGAGGTTTTTCTGATCAGGCTCATTGGTTCTTTTGGTCCAACAACGAGTGAGAGGTGGTGATGGCTGAGGGGAACAAGAAGGGTGGTGGCGACCAAAACTAGAATGGGAATCAATTTGGACGTGGCAGAGCTGTTCTAAATAATAAGGTGGCGAAGGTGGGTGACTAGCGTGTGGTCACATCTGGGCAGGGTCAAAGAGATGTGGTTAATGCAGGAAGGAGCATTCGGGATAATGCAAATGGGGATCAACATTTACTTCAAATGTGGGAAGCCTCGTTGTTGGACCAAAAGAACCAATGAGCCAAGATCAGAAAACCTCTAAGTCCCACATGATATCACAACAACTGTTGAAGGCTTCATCAGCAGTTCGACAAGTGCTGAAAACTCCAACAGCTGAAAATCAAGTGCTGAAGACTTAAACAGCTGAAGACTAAAGTGCTGAAGTTCAACAGCGAAGAACACAAGTGCTGAAGCTGAAGACCAAAGTACTGAAGTACAACAGCTTAAGAGTTTACAAGTGCTGAAGATCAACAACTGATGTACAAAGTCTGAAGACAAAGACTGAAGATATCAGCTGATGATATCTACTGAAGTCATCAGCTGATGAAACGTCTGAAGTTCAAGTCTGAAGATCAAGTACTGAAGTTTCAGTAGTTTGTCACAACAGCTGAAGAGTACTTCTTCAGTAGTTGTGATATCAGTAGTTTTATGTTTTTACTTTCAGTAGTTTTGTAAAACGACTTAAGAGCTTGTTCTTCAGTCGTTGTAGTTTTAGTAGTTTTATGTTTTTCAGTAGTTATAATAACTGATAACACTTAGTATTTTTGTAATGAGATGTCAGTTGTTTTGACATCTTCAGTAGTTGTGTTTCAGTTGTAATAATTCTGTTAGATGTCACTATCAAGTGACATCAGCACACGTCACATCTCTTATATAAGAGGTGTCGACCTAATTGTAAGCGTGACATTCCGTTACCACGAAAGCGAATATTGAATGAAATATATTTGCAGAATTCTCTCTCTATAACCGTCTTTGTTCTTCATTGAATATCGTTTCATTCTTGTGAATTGGCTAATTCATTGTTATAATTCCGCTGCTATACTCTCTAATCAATCAAACGTAGATCACTGATCCTAACAAGTGGTATCAGAGGAGGTTAATCATTGATAGATCTAACAATTGATCATTGAAACTGCTAATTGACATCTGTGTTTGATTGAATTAGCATATTCGCAAGAACTGGTTATAGATTATTGAATTTCTGTCGCTTTCGTTCATTTACTTTGAGATCTCTTTTGGTTCAATTGGTTGTTGCGTTTAGTTCTAAATCTGTTTTAGCTTAATCGAATTTCATTGAATCTGAGATGACTACTCCTAATGATCCTCACAATACCGGTTCCTCAACCAAGCCTCCGATGCTGGTTAGGACCGAGTATAACATATGGCAACGAAGAATGCTTCATCACCTGTCTGTTAACAGTTTAGGTTGTTGGACATCTGTGGTACACGGACCACATAAGCCTATGGTGAACAATCTGGAAACCAATCAAATGGTTCCGAAGAAGAAGGAACAATACTCTGATGAAGATCGGAAACTATTTGAGATTGAAGCTAAAGCCCATGGAATTCTGGCCATGGCACTGCCTAATGAAATCTATTCAGGGCTTATGCATCATGAAACTGCTCATGATCTCTGGAATGCCTGAAGGAACAATTCGGTGGCACAGATGAGGTCTTAGCAAACAATAGAGAAATCCTTGCCCAACAATATGAGACATTCTCTCATAGAAAGGGTGAGACACTGACTCAACAGTTTGAGCGTTTTTCCTGCTTGATCTCTGAGCTGAAAATGGTGAAACAGGAATACATCAATAGCCAGATGAATAACAGGTTCCTCAAATCACTGCCTGAGAGATGGGACACATACACTATTGTCCTACGCTCTAGTGCAAATCTGGATGGCCTATCTCTCACCCAACTTCATGGGAAACTCCTTACATTCAAAAGAGAGATAGAGCTGAAGAGGAAACTGTCCTCATCAGGAAAGCTCACTGATGACTTTGTACCAGGGAATACTGGCTTGGTTGGTCATGAGTCAGAATATGCTGCATCTGAAAGCAATTATGATGAGCATATTGATTTCTCTTCAAGTAGTTCTCATCATGCATTTGTTGGTATTGAGAGTCATTCTGGCAGTAATAGTGACAATTTATGCTTCATTATGGATGATCTGAAAGGAATAGCTGATGATGATCTAGAAGAGATGGATATTCTGAGCCAAATGGCATTGATTAAAAACAGATCTCAGAAGTTCTATAAGAGAACTGGCAGGAAATTTCCTGGACTCTGGCAAAACCAAAGTTGGTTTTGACAAGAGTAAGTTGAGGTGTCATAAATGCCAAAAGCTGGGACACTTTGCAAGAGAGTGTAGATCAACTAGATCTAACTCTTCTGCACCCTTTATGACTTTTCCTAGTACTAGTCCACAAAACATAGGGCAACATCCTGCTGGTTCTGGTCATCATTCACATCCTAGATCTCGGCGTACTTTGTTCCCCAGGGTCAAATGTCATATCCTTATCCCTGCTATTATATGCCTCAACCAAATCCTGTTCAAGCTCCAATTGCACAACAACCACAAGCATTGCCTGAACCACAACCTTCCAAATCTCATCAACAAACTCAGCCTCAACAACACAGCTTCTTCACCCCAGGAGTTGTTGACTGGAGCAGTTTACCAGATGACTTGTCTGGTCATGAACAACTGTTCTCAGGTGCTGGTCAACATGGTGGTGAAAGTCCCTTTGGAAATCTAGCTCTTATGGCTTTGGATTCTGCTGATACTTCATCCACTAATGCCTCTACACCAAAGGTATCACAGGTATCCTCTGAGGCAAAAGCCAAATTATGTTCTACAACATGCATAGCAGCATTTGCATCTATTAGAGAAGCAAATGTAGCTTTAATCAACAAGAATATTGAGCTAGAACAAATAATTTCCAAAAGCCAAGCTGAATTTGAGTCTGTGCTTAATGATAAGAATGATGAGATTTACAAACTTAAATGCCAAATAACTGATGATAAGGCTAGGGAAGAGATACTTCTAGAGAAGTAAAAAGATCTCAAAGAAACCCTTGCAGTTACCCAGGTAGAGTGTGATAGATGGCTACAATCATGCAAAGTTTTGAAATGCTTCTTAGTAAGCAATCTGCTTCCAATGTGAAGTTTGGCATTGGTTACAATCATACTGCTCCACCTACAGATTTTACTCCAAGAGCAGAGGTAGAATCTGATGGTGAGAGTAATAACTAATCCATCTCATCATGTGATCTACTTTCTGATACAGCACAATCAGAAGTAGAAGTCAGCACTAAGCCCTCTCAGAACCTATCAGCTAATGTTGATGGTTCCACTGCTGACACTCACATGATCAATGAGTTGATCAACTCAGGAGTTAATTCTGAAAGTCCTGCAAGGACTAGAGAGCAGGATTTAACACTGAAGTTCAAACTCCAACTACGCCAGTACTAAAAAGAAGAAAACTATCAGTAGAAAGAGTTTGAAGACTACTAAAGAGGTAGTCAAGAAAGCAAACAATGCTTCCAAAGCACTGAAGAGCAAGTCTTCAATTGCTTCACCCTCTTTAGTTGATGATCAACATAAGATGAAGAATAAACCATGTGAAGTATGTGGTTTGTTCAATCATCTTACAGATGATTGCTGGTACAAAAGAGATTCCAAACTCAAACATAAGAGAAAATGGTAAAAATGAAAACTGAGTTTGAGACCACATTTGTATCAGCAACATCAAATCCTGTAACCCTTAAGTCCTCAAAGAAATCCAAAAAGGAAGGGGTTAAACAGGTGACAACTAAGAGTGCTCAGAAGAAGAAGGTGCAACATAGGAACTTATCAAACTCCACTCGCAATGTGTCTGATGAGCTGAAAGCTTTATCACAAAATCAGACACAACTGGTTATGATGGTTCAACATCTATTGGGAAGAGTTAACCAATTAGATGCTCCTTTGTTGAAACCATAGAAAAGGAGGTCCAAGCCAAAGGATTCCTCTTCTTCACCATCTTCTTCCTCTCAAGCTGTTGTTTCCATCAAACCTGTTAGTTTACCATCTGTTGATGAGAACAGGCCCAAAACCAAAAAGGTTTGGGTCTCCAAAACTAACTGATTGTTTATAATTGCAAGGTTCTTCAACATGCCAAAGTAGCATCTGGTATGTAGACAGTGGGGGATCTATGCACATGACTGGGAACAGCTCTCTTCTTCATGACTACTCTCAAGGAAAGAAGGGGTTTGTTTCTTTTGGCAATGATGCTAGGGGTTACATCATTGGAAAAGGCTTTGTCTCCAATGGAGAAATAAAGTTTGATGATGTTAATCATGTGGAAAATCTCAACTACAATCTCTTGAGTGTCAGTCAAATGTGTGATAAAGGCCATGTTGCTTTTTTCACCAGTCAGAACTGTAGGATTCTGTCATCCAAAGTTTTGCATTTGATTGATAAGGTGTTGGATGATCACACTCTCCTGAGAGCCAACAGGACAGGAAGAGTGTATGCCTTAGATCTTTCCAAGAAAATAGATCTCAGAGGCAATCCTTGCCTATTTTCCAAAGCCTCTTCTCAAGAATCTAAACTGTGGCACAGAAGGCTGGGTCATGTTAATTTCAAAAACATGAATCAGCTTATCCACAATAGTTTAGTCAGAGGCTTACCAATAAAGGAGTTCTACTGTGATGAAACCTGCACTGTTTGTTTCAAAGGAAAACAGCACAAAGACTCATTCCCTCCTATTGAAGAGCCTAAGTCCACTGCCTGCTTGCAATTACTGCATATGGATCTATTTGGTCCTGTGAGAGTAATGAGCATGGCAAAGAAGAAATACTGTCTGGTAATTGTGGATGATTACTCCATTTGTATGGACTTTCTTTCTACATTCAAAGGATGAGGTTGCTCAGAAGGTTATTCACTTTGTGTTGTATATTGAGAAGCAGTATTCCCTTCCAGTCAAGTGTATTAGGAGTGACAATGGAACTGAATTCAGAAACCATACACTTGATGACTTCTATCTTTCAAAGGGAATCAAAAGGAAGTTTAGCATCCCAAGGACTCCAGAACAAAATGGAGTAGTGGGAGAAAAGAACAGAACCCTAATTGAAGCTGCAAGGTCCATGCTGGCTGACTCTGGTTTGCCACTGACCTTTTGGGCTGAAGCTGTTAACACAGCTTGCTATGTGCAGATAGAGTCTTAATAAATCAGTGGTTGATGAAGACTCCATATGAAGTTCTCAATCACTTGGCTCCTCTAATTTCATTTTTCAAAGCATTTGGGTGTCCCGTTTTATTCTCAACACAAAGGATCAACTCCATAATTTGATCCTAAGGTGGATGCAGGGTATTTTGTTGGTTATTCATCTACTTGCAAGGCATACAGAGTCTTCAACTGCAGAACAAAGATAGTTGAAGAGACTTTGGATGTGAAGTTTAATGAATCTCTTTGAACAAGATTCCACAAAACCCTGTGGAGTTGTTTGATTTGGACATACTGCAATATGTTCTTATCAACCTCCAGCTGTTGCAGATCCTGAGGATAATCATCTTCTGCAGCATATCTTCCACCTAGTGGTATTGATGATGATGATGAAATATCAATACTCACCTATTCAAGTTGTCGGGTTTGTTAAGAACATAAAACGTAGTTTAACCATTTAAACTTTCAGAAAACGCAGCGGATAATATTAGTTTTTGTATGTTTTTCAAAGCTGAAAAAAGTTTTTAAGTAGCCATTAAGCATACGAAACAACCCATAATCCAAGGATCATATTATGTGAATAGACAAGCTATGAGAAAGCAACAAACAACACAAAATGACCACCACAAAAGGGCTGCCAGGATACCTTCTCCAACAGCTGAAGGTCGACAGAAAATGGAGATGTTTGATGCTGAAAAATGACCGAGACTTCAAGATTAGAGATCCTCAAGCTTGTATACCCCAAGCCTTTGACGTAAACACCACTCTTCTAGGGAGAGCACACCCAAGAACACTCAAAACCCGAAAATTTCTCTTCTTCTTTCAGCTGTTTTGCGAGATGTATGTTGAGAGAGAAGGAAAGGTTGTGTGTGTTTTGCATATGAGAGATGGATCAGATTTTGAAGAGTCTAAGACTTGTTGAGTGTGTCTTTGGTTTTCAAAGAAAGAGGGCCAATCAAAGACCCAAGGGGCGGCCGAAAATGTTAGATTAAAAGGGGTTTTCCCTCTTTAATCTAACACACAAACACACTCTAAAAAAAACTTTTGTCTACGTTAAATAAGTCATCTACTAGACATATTTAAATGTGACATGTCTTCTCTAATTAAACAATTAATTAAAGTATACTCTCATGTTATTTGTGTTATTTAACCCTTTAAATAACAAATTAACAATAAAACATCATCAACAAATTATCCTCATAATTTGTTCTATTTCATATGCAACTTATTAGAAAAACAATTTCTAAATTGGTGTAAATATTTAATTGCATGATCATATCATCAATTAAATATCAATTGGTGTTTGCTAAGCTTGTATTTGGGTATAACCCGACTTGGATCATAACGTACTACCCGCATCAATATTCTATTCGTCTTGGCACATAGAATCCATCAATCTCCCACTTGCCCAAGATTCATAGAAGATTGATGCAAGCATTAACCGCCTAACAACGGTTTACTACCCTTAATACGCATGACTTATAGCCATTCAGTAACATCATCCCTTTCAAGTACCCTACTTGAAAAGATTTAGGTGAATCGATCATCTATCCTTTTGTTACAGATGTCATGTTAAATCCAAGGACACCGAATGATCATTCCTTGTTGATTTAACTTAATCAGACCTTAGACATCTAACTCTCAACGAATAAGAGGAACAAATTCTATCTTGACTACATACGTTTCTCACAAACACCTCGTGTCATGCCTGAACATACCCTTATGCACTGTCCACTATTTCAGGACAGTGAAGAATAAGCTCAAGGTATAACATTTGGTGAATATCAAAACCAATATGTATCTCAGGTCTAAGGATACCAAAATATATTCGCCTTTACTCAAATTTATTTATGATCAATCAAAAGGATTCCATGTAGTGAAATTTGAGATGCGGGTTAGTCCAATATTTGTATCCCACAAATATCTATGAACCTTGGTGGCAACCCATTGCCCTATATTCATCCTTATGAATATCAACCAATCCAAGTTCATAATAATCTTACTTCAACTTGTTCCCACAAGTATGAACAACTACGGACATTTAGAGTAATCATTTTACTCATGGATTAAACATGCTAAATTGGAACACTAATTGAAACATTATAACCAAATAAATTTATTCAAATAATAATGAGTTCCATATATCCAAATACAAAATTTACAGATCAAGTCCAATCACTAGAATATCGAAGTCCCATGGCACAAGTACGACCTTCATGCTTGCCTTTTCAAGGAGCTTCGTGAGAGGATCCGCAATGTTTTGATCGTGTGAACTTTGCGAATACATATCTTTCTTTGTCAACTTCATCTCGTATGTAGGTGAATCTCCGCTCAATATGCCTAGTCTTTTGATGAGCACGGGGTTCCTTGATTTGAGCTATCGCACCCTCGTTATCACAAAAGATCTCTAGGGGGTCTGAATGGAAGGGACAACCCTAGATCGGCAATGAATTTCTTTAACATGCAGCTTCTTGAGCTGGCAATGAGGCGGCGACGTATTCTGATTCTGTAGTTGATAGAGTCACACATCCTGTTTGGAGCTTTCAAAGAGACTGCTCCTCCATTCAGAATGAAAATATATCCCGATTGCGACGAGAATCATCACGATCGGTTTGAAACTCGCATCCGTGTAACCTTTACAACGAGTTCCTCATCACAGATCCATAGATTAAGAACATGTCTCTTGTCCTCCTTAGGTACTAAGTATGTTCTTAACAGCCATCCAATGACTGCTTCCAGGATTTTGCTGGTATGGCTTGTCATGCTTAAGGCGCATGACACGTCTGGTCGAGTGCATATCATCGCATACATGATGGATCCAATAGCAGATGCGTATGGGATTACCTTCATTTTATCTTGCTCATCCTTTGAGCTAGGACATTGAGTCGTACTCAATATTGTTCCTCTTGAATAGGTACGGTACCTTTCTTAGAGTTTTCCATCTTGAAACTTTTCAAGATCTTATCAATGTACGCACTTTGATTCAAACCAATCAACCGCCTTGATCTATCCCTATAGATCTTTATTCCCATATAGGCGGCTTCACCAAGATCCTAATGGAAAACAATTTCCAAGCCAGGTTTTTACACCTTCCAAGGTGGAATGTCATTTCCAAATAGTAGTATGTCATCAACATACAATACTAGGTAAGTTATGTGTTCCCACTAGCCTTCTATACACACAAGCCTCATCAGCGTTTTTGATGAAGCCAAATTTCTTACTTCTCATCAAAACGGGATTCCAGCTTCTCGATGCTTGTTTCAATCCATAGATTGATTTCTTTAACTTGCATACTTTATTAGGATGTTTTGGATCGACAAAACTTTCAGGCTGAACCATATAGACATCTTCCTCAAGATATCCATTTAGGAAAGCGGTTTTGACATCCATTTGCCAAATCTCTTATCATAATGAGCAGCTATGGCAAACAATATTCTTATAGACTTTAGCATCGAAATAGGTGAGAAGGTTTCATCATAATCAACCCCTTGAGTTTGAGTGAACCCTTTGCTACAAGTCTAGCTTTATAAGTATCCAAGTTTCATGCATATCGGTTTTCTTCTTGAAAACCCATTTGCTTCCAACTACTTTTGAGTTAGGAGGTGGAACAACCAAGTCCCATACTTGATTGTCATGCATGGATTGCATCTCAACGCTTATGGCCTCGAGCCATTTGTCACAATCCGAATGGGACACTGCATCATGATATGTGGTTGGTTCATCTGAATCTACCACATAGCATCCATCCATGAAAAATTCGTATCTTTCAGGTAGATTACTAGTTCTACCACTTCTACGAACGTTTTGTGTGTATTGATCAACCATTTGATCATCTTCAATATCCTCATGCTGAGTGCTAGTTTCAACCAAAAGTGCATCGGGTTGTGGTTCTTGATCCTCCTCAAGATCCACTGTTCTACTGCTAGTTCCTTCCATAAGGAACTTTGCTTCTAAGAACTCACCCTTTCTGGCAACAAACACCTTTTGTTCCAGTGGGTCATAGAAATAATATCCCATAGAATCTGTAGGATATCCAACAAATATGCACTTGGTGGATCTGACTTCTAACTTGTTTGGGGTGGGAGTCTTAACATAAGCCTCACAACCCCAGACCCTTAAGTATGATAGAGATGGAACCCTTCCATGCCATATCTCAAAAGGTGTCCTTTCCACCTTTTTGGTTGGGGCCATATTTAGAATACGGGCCGTGGAGAGCAGAGCGAAACCCCAAAAAGATAGAGGTAATGTGCTTCTAGCCATCATAGATCGAACCATATCCAATAAGGTTCGATTCCTCCTCTCAGACACAGCATTATGTTGTGGTGTTCCAGGTGGAGTGAGTTGTGAGACAATCCCACAACTCCTAAGATGATCTTGAAAAGCATCACTCAGGTATTCACCTCCTCTATCGGTACGGAGAACTTTAATTGACTTGTTAAGTTGATTTTCTACTTCATTCTTGAAGATTTTGAACATTTCAAAAGCTTCATCTTTATGCCTTAATAAGTACACATACCCATAGCGACTATAATCGTCGGTAAAGGTAATGAAGTATCTTTCACCATTCCTAGTCATTGGCTTAAAAGGACCACTACATCCGAATGTATGATTCCTAATAAATCTTTTTCCTTTCATTAGTTCCACTAAAGGGTGCCTTAGTCATCTTTCCTTGTAAACAAGATTCACATACATCAAATGAATTATATTCATTGTTTTTAAAAGACCATTCTTTTGAAGTATTTGTATACGTTTCTTGTTTATATGACCAAGACGACAATGCCAAAGATAGGTATCACTGAAGTCCAACTTGAGTTTCTTGGTGTTAGTTTGGTACAATGAGCTATTTAGAGTATTTTCATGAGCCAATTCATAAATACCATTAATGGGAATGGCTTTAAAATAGAACATACCATTTAAGAAACATGAATATCATTTTCAATAAAAGATAATACATATCCAAATTGTTTTAACAGGGCTACAGAGATAATATTCCTAGTCAAACTAGGAGCATACAAAACATTGTTCAAAATCACTTCCAAACCATTTGGAAGCTTCAAGATGTAGTCACCACGGGATTCAACTTGAACTTTAGCCCCATTGCCCATGTAGAGGCTTGCATCCCCTTTCTTGAAGTCACTACTTCTTTTGAACCCCTGCAACAAATTGCAAATGTGAGTTCCACATCTGGTATCTAATACCCATGTGTTAGAGGATATCATGTTTAATCAATATGGATCATGTATATTGTACCTGAGGTCTGCCCGGCATCCCTCTTTGCTTTCAACTCTTGGAGATGGACAGGACAATTCCTTTCCCAATGTCCAATCTCCCCACACTTGAAGCATGGGTCGTTAGTAGCAACCTTTTGCTTTTTTCTCTTGTGGTTTGGTGGCACCCTTGCCACCCCTTTCCCTTTTCCCCAAGCGGGTCCCTTGCCCTTGGCAACTTTGCCTTGGGTGCGGGACAAGGCCTTTTATTGTTCCCACCTTCATTGATGGTGAGAACGGGTAAAACCCTTTTACCCATGGCCGCCTCAGCAGTTTTGAGCATTGAGTGAAGCTCACCAATGCTTTTGTCCCAAGCATTCATGTTGTAGTTCAACACGAATGTCTCGAACCTTTTGGTAAGGCCATTGAGGATCAAATCCGTGGCCAATTCCTTCGAGAAGGGACAATTAAGCCTCTCGAGGCGGTCAAGGTGACTTTTCATCTTAAGTACATAAGATGAAACAGATTGGTTGTCGTCCATACGACATGCATGGAGTGCTCGAACCGTTTCGAAGCGCTCAACCCTTGCTTGCTCTTGGAACGTTTCCTTCAGCTGGGTTATCATGTCGTAAGCTCCGTGGTGTTCATACTCCTTTTGGAGATCCGGAGTCATGCTCGCTAGCATGAGACAAGACACTTAGACAGAGTCCTCAGTGTACTTCAGCCAATCGTTGTAGGCCTCCACATCATCCTCGCTAGGTTGATTGGGGATAGGGTCGTCTAAAACATACGATCTTCTCTCTTGCTTGAGAACGATTCTCAAGTTTCGATACCAGTCGATAAGTTGTTATGATTTAGACGTTCCTTTTGGAGGATCGCTCGTAGAGATTGGTTGGACGCGGATGAGTTATCGAATTATCATTATGTGAGGCCATCTACAAAATTTAACAAAGTTTTATTTTAGTATTTTCGATACTGCCAATTTTAATAATTAATGCCTTTCAAGGCCATTTTTTATATTAAAATCTAGAACCCAACATTACATTTAAATTGTGGTTAGGTGACCTTTATCCCACGATTTAAATTAATAAGGTGGTCAACGACGATTACGGTTGCAACCATTTGCAACTTCTAGATGTATGGGATCGACCTTTAAACATCATATGTAAAGTCGGCATGTTAATCCCATCAACACCATTTGGAAACCATATTTAGGTGATCCATTTAACATGGTTTGCAAATCAAGTTACCCTACTTGCACACACGTGTGAGTTTACCCACATAAGTGGTTAGGTGACCTTTATCCCACCAATGTGGTATCCCCACCTTAAATCATAAGTTCCCTCTAAATGGTTAGGTGACCTTTATCCCATTAAGAGTTTCCAAATGATTCAAGTGTTGTGCAAAAGGATGGTGTTAAACTTGTTGGTCAAAAGTTTAGAGATTTCATAATTCTAGTTTAGAAAACTCTATGTACTTGTATTTGCATGCTTTCAAATACAAGGTACCCTATGGTCCTTTGATTAAAACCTATTTTAATCTTTAAAATCATTAATCATTTTAATAACCTTTTATTAACTTTTAAGAACCATCAATTTTCAGCTTGTTAAGTTTGTTAATGAGTTTGTTATGAATGTCAAAATTAACCACACAAACAAATAACAACAATCCAAACAAGTCATAAGCAACCATATGTGCATATATGCATAACCATAGCATCTAAAGTGGTCCACACTTGTTTGCCATCACAAGTGTGGTCCATAGGTCATTCCTAAGGTTCACAAACAAAGTAAATGGAAAACTTCCAAAATGCTCCATGTTTCTTTTCATGACCTTCCTTTGTGCTTCCAATGTGTATGTCTTCATATTACAAGATATAAAGTCCTAATACAAGATATCTAGTAAAATGAAAATACACCTAATCTATTTATTACAACCCAATAATAAATAAATTACATTTGAAACAAAGCACAAACAACAAATAATACAACCCAATTGAATGAATGAATACAACCATCACAAACATCCAAACATCCACAAGGTTAATGGCTAGGTTATGCATTAAAACAAGCATCTAGCATATCATCCAAAATATAATGAAAACCCCTCTTAAAACCACGAAATTTCAGCCAACATAAACTGAAATTTCGGGTTTTATTTTGTCCAAACAAACAGAAAACAAACATGTAAATCTTTAAAGATCTAATCACAAGCATGTGTGATATGACTTGAAAGTTGGGGAATCATTCAAACAAACATAGCAGCCCAAAACCACCTATAACAAGTCTATAATCATCCTTAAAACCAATTTTAAGGACAAAACAAGCAAGCCATCCACATAACCGCTCTTGATGCCATTGTCGGGTTTGTTAAGAACATAAAACGTAGTTTAACCATTTAAACTTTCAGAAAACGCAGCGGATAATATTAGTTTTTGTATGTTTTTCAAAGCTGAAAAAAGTTCTTTAAGTAGCCATTAAGCATACGAACAAACCCATAATCCAAGGATCATATTATGTGAATAGACAAGCTATGAGAAAGCAACAAACAACACAAAATGACCACCCAAAAGGGCTGCCAAGATACCTTCTCCAACAGCTGAAGGTCCGACAGAAAATGGAGATGTTTGATGCTGAAAAATGACCGAGACTTCAAGATTAGAGATCCTCAAGCTTGTATACCCCAAGCCTTTGAAGTAAACCACCTCTCTTCTAGGGAGAGCACACCCAAGAACACTCAAAACCCGAAAATTTCTCTTCTTCTTTCAGCTGTTTTGCGAGATGTATGTTGAGAGAGAAGGAAAGGTTGTGTGTGTTTTTGCATATGAGAGATGGATCAGATTTTGAAGAGTCTAAGACTTGTTGAGTGTGTCTTTGTTTTCAAAGAAAGAGGGCCAATCAAAGACCCAAGGGGCGGCCGAAAAATGTTAGATTAAAAGGGGTTTTCCCTCTTTAATCTAACACACAAACACACTCTAAAAAAACTTTTGTCATACATTAAATAAGTCATCTACTAGACATATTTAAATGTGACATGTCTTCTCTAATTAAACAATTTAATTAAGTATACTCTCATGTTATTTGTGTTATTTAACCCTTTAAATAACAAATTACATAAAAACCCATCAACAAATTATCCTCATAATTTGTTCTATTTCATATGCACTTATTTAGAAAACCCATTTTCTAAATTGGTGTAAATATTTAATTGCATGATCATATCATCAATTAAATATCAATTGGTGTTTGCTAAGCTTGTTATTGGGTATAACCCGACTTGTATCATAACGTACTAACTGCATCAATATTCTATTCGTCTTGGGCACATAGAATCCATCACAAGTTTAGCGACCAGCTGCCTGTGTCTGCTAAATTGATGTTCCTATAGCTTCAGCAGTTCCATCCACAACAAATGCTGATGAGATCTCATATGAGATCTCTGTTTCCTCTACATCTTTTGAGTTACCATCTAATTCTTGGTTTCAAGAGTCTGCATCAACATTTGCTGCTGCTGAAGGTTCTACAAACACTTGCACAGATCTCATTGTTTATCAAGAACTGAAGAATCACCCCATGTCCCAGATTATTGTGATATCAATGCTGGTGTTTCAACAAGAAGTCAATTGTCTAACTTCTGCTTCTATGCTCTCTTGATCAGTCAGCTAGAGCCAAAGAACTACCATGTTGCTTTGAGAGACAGTGGATGGGTTGAAGCTATGCAGCTTGAGCTACTTCAGTTCAAGAAACAGCAAGTGTGGGAACTGGTTCCTCTTCCCCCAGGTAATGTGCAATAGGCACTAAATGGGTGTTTAGGAATAAAACTGATGAAAATGGGCTTATGTTAAGAACAAGGCTAGACTGGTTGTACAGGGGTTTTCACAAGAAGAAGGTATTGACTATGATGAAACCTTTGCCCCTGTAGCCAGACTAGAGGCAATCAGATTGTTTTTAGCCTATGCTGCATTCCACAATCTTAAAGTTTTTCAAATGGATGTCAAAAGTGCATTTTTATATGGTAAAATAAAGGAAGAAGTTTATGTGTGTCAACCACCAGGTTTTGAGGATAATAAACATCCTGAATGGGTGTATAAACTTGATAAGGCTCTTTATGGGTTGAAGCAAGCTCCTAGAGCCTGGTATGAGACACTTTCTAGTTTTCTTCTTAAGAATAATTTCACTAGAGGCTCCATTGATAAAACTTTGTTTATTAAGAAGCTGGATTAGCATACGCTACTTGTTCAGATTTATGTTGATGATATCATTTTTGCATCCTCTGATCCCCAGTTGTGTGATGATTTTACAACATTAATGAAAAAGAGGTTTGAAATGAGTGCAATGGGAGAATTACAGTTCTTTCTAGGCTTGCAAATTAAACAAAAGGCTGATGGAACCTTTATTCATCAGTCAAAATATACAAAAGATCTTTTGAATAAGTTTGATTTACAACACTGTAAGCCCTGTTCTACTCCCATGTGCAACACCACACAACTGGATGCTGATCAGAAAGGTAAAGCTGTTGATGAAACGCTTTACAGATGTATGATTGGGTCCTTGATGTATTTAACAGCTTCTAGACCAAATATTATGTTTGCTACATGTGTTTGTGCTAGATTTCAGGCTGCTCCTAAAGAGTCTCATTTGATTGCAGTCAAGAGAATCTTTAGATACTTACAAGGTACACAATCTCTGGGTCTATGGTATTCCACTGGACACTCTTGCAATTAGTTGCTTTTTCAGATAGTGACTATGCAGGGTGCAAGTTAACTAGAAAGTCAACTTCTGGTGGTTGTCTATTCCTAGGCAACTGTTTGATTTCTTGGCAGAGTAAGAAACAAACATCTGTTGCTACATCAACTGCTGAGGCCGAGTACATTGCTGCTGCAAGTTGTACTTCTCAGGTACTCTGGCATCAGAACCAACTTCTGGATTATGGCATTACAGAGACTAAGACTCCATTATTAATGGATAGTGCTTCAGCTCTGTGTATTGTCAAAAATCCAGTCCAGCACTCTAGGACCAAACATATAGAGATCAGACATCACTTTATTCGGGATTGTTTTGAAAAAGGTCTGATTGATCCTAAGTTTGTGCCTAGTGCTGATGAGCTTGCAGATATTTTTACTAAGCCTTTGGATAGTTCTACTTTCCAAAACCATGTGCTAAGGCTTGGTATGCTGCAGCTAGAATAAGTGACAACTACTGATGGTTTCAGTAATAATTACTGGTGATCATTGGTAACCATGTCACATATAAGTACTGATGAGTCCTTTCACCTTCAGTAGTTTTTATAACTACTGACGGCTAAATGCCTCACAAGTACTTAAGTACTTTATCTGTTCCAAACAACTGATGTAGTTACAACTACTGATGTAGTTACAACTACTGAAATCAGTACAAACAGATAAGTACTGACGTCCTATGAAACACCTGAAAAGCATATGCAAAGTCTGATGAGTAAGTGTTGAGGACAGTATGAAACAACTGAAAGGCTATGAATTGACGAAGACTACTGAAGAGAACTTTCTCTTCAGTTGTTTCTCCAACTGCTGTTTCATTCTAAACAACTGAAGCAAAACCATGTCTTCAGTAGTTTTATAACTACTAATGACTAATACCGAGTCTTCAGCTGTTTACAACAACTGATGACAAAACCACTGTCTTCAGTAGTTTCACAACTACTGATGACAAACACCAAGTCCTCAGTTGTTTCATCATCTGAAGTCAAAACCATGACTTTCAGTAGTTTTCTAACTACTGATGTCTAAAACCACTACTTCAGCTGTTTCAACGTCTGAAAGGGTAATACCATGTCAACAGTCGTTTAAAACTACTGATGACTAACACCAAATCCTTCAGTCGTTTTCTAACCCGTACCCTATAAATATCCTTGACCTAATCCTTCAGAGCTTTATCTTCTTCAAACCTAACGTTCATCTCTCCAAAACTTCTCTCTCCTAAATGGCGTCCATGCAACTCAAACCGCGACACAACTATGTAGCTTACCTCACCAAATCGCCATTCTGGGCTAAGTTCGATAATGATATTAATCTTATGGTCCAGTCACCCTACAAAACGGTCACCCTCATCACTGGGGAGAACAACACAGCATCTCTCCGGTCGGTCGTCAACAACCACGAAGTGGTCATCACTCCCGATATACTCCGTCAAACTCTACACCTGGATGATGCTACTTCTCCTGCTGGATATCCAAAGGGCACAACTGATTTATCCTTTGCCCACCATGGATATCAGGGAAACCTTAGTGCCTCCACCATACTGAAGAAACATTTCCATGACGCTGAACGTCTAATCTTTCACATGGTAAATGTGTGTTTGGCTCCTAAGACTTCGTCTTGGGATCAAATGTCTACAAAGTGGCAGCAGGTAATGTACTCCATTCTTGAGCAACAGCCTTTAAATTTTTCAGAAATAATATTTTCAGAGCTCAAGGATATGGCTCAAAACAAACTGCTAACCGTTGGATATTATATCCGCGGTTCATAATGGCCATAATTACTAACCAGCTTCAAGCTGAGGGACTTGTTGGCCTAGGAGTCCCTGCTATGGCTGTTTTACCTGAAGTATACTCCCGGCACAACTCTGACCACTCACTCAAAATGGCTGCCAAGCTGCGCAAACCCACGCAGCTGGAACCCACAGCCACCACCTCCAAATCAAAAGTCCCCACCAAACCCACCAAAAAGAAAACCAAAAAGGCTACTCGGGGAAATGAGTCCCCTGAGGATGCCCCTGCAACACAACCGCAGGCTATATCCACTGGTTATTACCCCCTAGTGGATATCAGGACTCTTCCAGCCATAGCCGCTCAGGATTCCTCTGAATAGGAGCCTGCAACCACCACACAAGGGGTACCCACACATCTGGGATCTTCCACACTTGAGGAGATTGCCATTGAAGAGCACCTTCCTCCCCAGGTGCACACTGCTTCTACCCCATCACCCCATGCAACCGCCCCCCAAAGTCCTACATTGCTTGTTGCACAAGTGCTGACTCAATTGCATTCCTCACCCCCTCCCCAGATACCAATTACTACTGGGAACACCTCCACCATTGAGGGGGAGGACCAAAGTGCAGCTGAGAACCCACAGCATAGGGGTTACATGTTCCTTCTCCTAGTGTAGCAATGGAGAACCGGAACTTCTGGTGAGGCTGCCACCTCTCCTGCGTCAGCATATGATCAGGTTGTAGTTGGTACCATTACTAAGACCTTACCAGAGGCAACTGCTGATGACGGACATAGTCCTGAGGCAGGAAGTCCCCAGTACCAAGACAAAGGGGCACATGCTACAACTGAGCTACACTCAGTGCATGTTCATCCTGATCCTATCAGGAGGTCAGGTGATTCAGTATCTACTGATGATGACCTGGGCTTCTTTTACGATGTAATCGCCCAAAACACCATCCTGGAGGAGGAGGTGAGCAGACTCAAAGAGCTGCTTGCCAAAACTTCTAAGGACCAAAGACCATCTGCCTCCACCAACCCACAGATGGCACCTTCAGTTGAAGGTCTCCCAAACACTGAGCCACTCCCAACAACTAAGCCACTGCCTCTACTTCTGGCACTATTTCTCAGGAACAGAACCCTCCTGAGCAAATAGTTGATGTTCTTCAAAATTCCCTCCCTCTCATCACACCCATAATCACTGACATCATGATTAAAGCCAATGATGAGAGGCTTTCCTCAGTAATACACCCTTTGATAGAGGAGGTTGTGGGCAAACACCTTTCTGGCAATCAACCCCTTGCAACCAATGCATCCAAAAAGGGGGAGATTAAGTCGGTGAAAGGAAAAAGAAAGAGGAGTACAGAGGAAAAAGAACAGAAGGGAGAGTTGTGAAAAGGAGTTGGAGGTGAATGTGGAGACTGATAAGGAGTTGGAAAAAGAAAAGCAACAACAACTGATCACCTAAAAAAGAAAGAAAAGTGCTGATGATCAACCTACTGGCTGAAGAAAAATCTTGGAAGAGCTGGTAAAAGATGCAAATGACACACACAGCCGATCCATGGATAAAATCATTGAGCAACTCTTCAAGCAAGGTTTTGATACAACCACATTAGATAGTGAGATCAGGAAGTTAGAAGTGGAGGAAATTCAAACCCGATGGGCTGGGTATGATGTACTGGAGAAAGAGAGATTGGAGATCATGATCCATTTCATTGCCAAATACTTAGGAAGATCTTTGATGGAGATTCGTGCATGGACCAGAGACAGTATTCTGGCTGCAGAATCTGTCTGTCTGAGCAATTCCATAAGGGGATTATCATCGAAGCCCTTGATGAGGCTGGGGATGGAAAAAGGTTTGAAATGGCAAGACTTACAAAGGCTAAACTCACAACCAAAATGCTGGAACAACCTTCCCTTTCACCCACTCAAAAACAGCCTACCCCTCAAATCTCCAAACCAATCTCAAAGCCCAAATCCAAACTTCCTCAACCCTCAAAACCAACTCCCTTACCATCTAAACCAACAGCCGATGATGCACCTAAGAAGAAGAAGAGAAGGGTGTTGAGGCTAGAAGAAGAAGAAGAGGATGATGTGGAAGAAGATAGGCTGCCTCTGTCTGCAGTTCTAACATTGGCGAAAGCCAAACCTATGCCCATCACTCCCACCTCACAGATGGATGTTGTGAGAGTAAAAATTGAAGAAGAGCAGCAACAAAAGCTTCATGATGATGAAATGCTGAAAAGCATTGACAAAACTTATGCTGCTTCGTCATCAATTATTAGTATGAAGAAAGAAGCTCTGAGGTTGTACACTCTCGCCAACACATTTCAATATCAGAAGGAAAAGGTGAGAGTATGGCCTGATCCTAGGGTTGCTCACAGGATTGTAAAGAAAGATATTCCTTCGAGATACAAGGGCCAAGTCAAAAGGATCGTAGATGAAGAGATCACAGTGGCCTTTCTAGTATCACCCTGGGAGATTGTCGAAGACTTCAGGAAGGCCTATGAGACTAAACAACCACCCCAAAAGATGTTAGAGAACAGAATTATTAAAAGGGGTTAGTCTACAAGAGGCTTGAGAACTTCAAACAAAATGAGCTCAGTCTGTTACTTGAAGGGACTCATCCTGATGAGTTTGCATACAGACAGATTACAACATTTGAGCTCAAAAATGGCAAACAGGCCAAGTACATCTCAGAGCTGTATGGGCGAGAAGGATTGTTTGATGGTGAAGCCGAGAACCTGACCATGGAAGAACAAATCATGTTCTCAGGGCATACACCAGAGAATCCTACAGGCTTATACACGGGAAGTAGATCTCATGAATGGGATAACAACTCTGTGTCCAGTTCCCCAAAACAGAGTTCTCATTCATATCTTGCCAAACAAATATCTGAGATTTCTTCCTAGGCCGGAGCTTATATGGGTCATCTTCTCTACTGATCAAGAAGGAAAAAGACCAACCTTTTTGCCAACAATAAGTGGGAAAATAAATAAATTAGAGGTTTTGGCTGCATTGGTTCAGGGGGAGTTTGTTGGACCAAAATAACCAATGAGCCAAGATCAGAAAACCTCTAAGTCCCACATGATATCACAATAACTGATGAAGGCTTCATCAGCAGTTCGACAAGTGCTGAAAACTCCAACAGCTGAAGATCAAGTGCTGAAGACTTAAACAGCTGAAGACTAAAGTGCTAAAGTTCAACAGCTGAAGAACACAAGTGCTGAAGCTGAAGACCAAAGTACTGAAGTACAACAGCTGAAGAGTTTACAAGTGCTGAAGATCAACAACTGATGTACAAAGTCTGAAGACAAAGACTGAAGACATTAGCTCATGATATCTACTGAAGTCATCAGCTGATGAAAAGTCTGAAGTTCAAGTCTGAAGATCATGTACTAAAGTTTCAGTAGTTTGTCACAACAGCTGAAGAGTACTTCTTCAGTAGTTGTGATATCAGTAGTTTTATGTTTTTACTTTCAGTAGTTTTGTAAAACGACTGAAGAGCTTGTTCTTCAGTCGTTGTAGTTTCAGTAGTTTTATGTTTTTTAGTGTTATAATAACTGATAACACTTAGTATTTTTGTAAGGAGATGTCAGCTGTTTTGACATCTTCAGTAGTTGTGTTTCAGTTGTAATAATTCTGTTAGATGTCACTATCAAGTGACATCAGCAGACGTCACATCTCTTATATAAGAGGTGTCGACCTAATTGTAAGTGTGACATTCCGTTACCACGAAAGCGAATATTGAATGAAATATATTTGCAGAATTCTCTCTCTATAACCGTCTTTGTTCTTCATTGAATATCGTTTCGTTCTTGTGAATTGGCTAATTCATTGTTAGAATTCCGCTGCTATACTCTCTAATCAATGAAACGTAGATCGCTGATCCTAACACTGGTCATATAGCTAGAGATTGTGGAGTTATAAAGTGCTATAACTATGGACAGAATGACCATCTGAGCAGGTATTGCAAGAAGCCGAGGGCGGAGAGTTCTTGGGCAGGGAAGAAGACCGGAACTGAAGGGCAGAAGGCAAGCGCCCGAGCTTTAACGTTGACTCAGGACGAGGCTAGGACGGACCCTGATGTGGTGTCAGGTGAATTTCTAATAAGGCAAACTCTTGCATCTGTGTTATTTGATTTTGGTGCTAGTAGGAGTTTTAATTCTGCTGCCTTTTGTGCTAAGTTGTCCATTAGGAGTAGAAGTATTGATGAGCCCGTTAATGTAGAAACTACCATAGGTAAGTCTACCAGGATTTCTGAGATGATAGAAGGTTATGACATAGAACTAGAAGGTCATAAGTTTCCTGTTAGACCATTCGTGATGACCTTAGGAGGTTTTGATGTAGTCATAGGAATGGATTGGTTGGCGGACTACGAGGCGAACATCGTGTGTCGCATGATTCGATTGATAGCGCCTGACGGGAGTTAAGTGACGGTCTATGGAGATCGGGTCACTATGATTCCGAAAATGATTTCGATGGTGGTGGCAGGAAAGTGCATGAGGCGTGGATGTAGTGCCAACTTGGCCCACATAAAGGATATGGATACGCCAACACCATAAATGTCCGATGTACTAGTGGTGTGTGACTTTCCAAATGTTTTTCCGAAGACTTACCAGGTGTGCCACCGAATCGTGAGATCGAGTTTCGGATCGACTTTATACCCAATGCCCAGCCTGTTGCTAAGGTGTCGTATCGGTTGGCTCCGACCAAGATGAAGGAACTGATGGAGCAACTATAGGTGTTGCTTGATAAGGGGTTCATTTGACCGATTATCTCTCCTTGGGGTGCTCTGGTCTTATTCATGAAGAAGAAGGACGGTAGTATGAGGATGTGTATTGACTACTAGGAGCTGAACAAGATGACGGTGAAGAATCGGTATCCATTGCCAAGGATCGATGACCTGTCTGATCAGCACCAAGGTGCTAGTTGGTTCTGAAGGATAGATCTTCAATCTGGCTACCATGAGCTGAAGGTTAAGGAGCAAGATATTCCTAAAACAGCGTTTCGCACACGTTATGGACACTACGATTTTCTCATTATGTCTTTTGGTTTGACCAATGCGCTAGCTGCTTTTATGGACTTGATGAACCGAATGTGTCAGCTGATGTTGGATAAATTAGTGATTGTGTTTATTGATGATATCTTGATATATTCGAGGGGCAAAGAAGACCATACCCATCATAATCGGGAAGTGTTAGAGACACTAAGAAAGGAGAAGCTGTATGCCAAGTTCTCTAAGTATGTATTCTGGTTGTGCGAGGTTCAGTTTCTGGGTCGCATGGTGAATCCTAAGGGATTATGGTGGAGCCGGCAAAGGTGGAGGCGATAATGCAATGGAAGTCACCAAAGACGCCATCCGAAACGTAGTTTCTTGGGTTTGGCGGGCTATTATAGAAGATTCATTCAAGACTTCTCTAAGATAGCTTCTCTGTTGACTAAGTTGACCCGTAAGGATGTAAAGTTTGTATGGGGTCAGACTCAAAAGAAGGCGTTTGAGGAGTTAAAGGTGAGGTTGACTCAAGCTCCTGTCTTGTCGTTACCCGATGGAAGCGAAGATTTGGTGGTTTATTAAGATGTTTCTTACTTGGGGTTGGGGTGTGTCTTGATGCAGCGAGGAAAAGTTGTAGCCTACACATCCGACAATTGAAAGTTCATGAGGTTAATTATCCAACTCATGATTTGGAGCTAGCAGTTATGGTCTTCGGGTTAAAGATTTGGAGACACTACCTTTATGGGATGAAGTGCACCATATTCACTGACCATAAGAGCTTGAAGTACTTCTTCAAGCAGAAGGACTTGAACATGAGGTAGAGGAGATGGCTGGAGCTCATAAAGGATTATTCTTGTAAGATCCATTACCATCCGGGCAACGCCAACACGGTGGCAGATGCCCTTAGCCGAAAGGAGAGACCCGAGCCGATTAGGGTGAAGGCTTACCAATTGGTTATGACCTCTGATGTGATGAACCACGTCAAGCAGTTTCAAGATGAGGCATTGAAGGAAGATAATCTTAACCCTGAAAGGATGTGAGGTTTAGTTGCGGAGCTAGGTGAAAACACTCTCGGTGTTAGGACCCGATTTGGACGGATGTGGATACCTCATCACGGGGATTTACGTGGGACAATTATGGACGAAGCTCATAAGACTACATACTCCATTCATCCCGGTGCTACAATGGAGTATCAAGACATGAAGAAAGATTATTGGTGGCCGGGTATAAAGCGTGACGTAGTGGAGTATGTGAGTCATTGCCTTACTTGCTTGCAAGTGAAGGCGGAGCATCAGAAGCCATACGGGAAGATCCAACCTTTGGACATACCCAAGTGGAAGTGGGAGCATATCACCATGGACTTGATTACGAAGTTGCCACATACCGTGAAAGGGTATGATGCCATATCAGTGATAGTTGATCGTTTGACAAAGAGTTCTCACTTCCTACCGATCCACGAGACGTATTCTTCTCAAAGATTAGCGGATCTATCATCAAGGATATTGTAAGTCACCATGGTGTACTAGTGTCTATAGTGTCAGATCATGACACACTTTACATCCAAGGTTTGGAAGAGATTTCACAATGCTATGGGGACGAGGTTACATATCAACATGACTTATCATCCCCAAAAAGATGGTCAGTCAGAAATGACCATTTAGACGCGAAGATATGCTTCAGGCATGCATCATTGATTTTGGAAAAGTTGGGATGATCACTTACAGTTAGCTGAGTTCTCATATAACAATAGTTATCATGCTAGCATTGGCATGCCTCCTTACAGTTAGCCAAAGAACTTGTTTGGGTGATATTGGCCATTAAGAGTTAGGGAGTGTCAAGGTGGTCAAGGCTACGACTGAAAAGATGGAAAGGATCAATGGCTTTATAAAGGCATCTAAAGATAGGCATAAGTCGTACGCCGATAAATGGTTTAGACCGATGGAGTTCCAGGTGGGTGACAGGGTTATGTTAAAGGTCTCACCATGGAAGGGCATCATTCGGTTTAGGAAGCGGGACAATTTGAGCCCAAGATACATAGGGCCTTTCCAAATCATTACTCGAGTAGGAGAGGTGGCTTACAGTTTGGAGTTGCCCAGTGAGTTAAGTGGAATTCATCCATCATTCCATGTATCTCACTTGAGAAAGTGCTTAGCCGAGGAGGATATGGTGGTGCCACTAGAGGATATTGAAGTGGATGAACCACTTAATTATGTGGAGCAACCAGTGGCAATTATCGATCGCAAAAAGAAGATGCTAAGGAATAAGGTGGTTCCCTTGGTGCATGAACAGTGGAAGTACAGGAAGGGATCAGAGTCCACTTGGAAAGTTGAGGAGGAGATGAGGCAGCATTGCCCTCAACTATTCAGTGACTAACAGGTTTCGAGGACAAAACCTAAATAAGGGGGTGGACTTGTAACGCCCTGAATAAAGTCGAAACGAGCTAATTAATAATAATGGGCTTAGCCGAGATTATTTCAGGAAAATAAGCGGGTAATGGAGTATGGACCGAGTAGACCTTGCGGGATATGTGTTTGACGAGTTTAAGCTCTTGGGAACACCTAGTATATATAAACCGATCAGTTTGAGCAGTTCTCATTTGCAACTCAACACCTAATTTCTAGAGAGAGAGAGTAGAGAGAGAAAATGGAGAAGAGATGAAGATTTAAGGCCCGGTTGATCACGAGATTGAAGATTGGTGTTCGTGGGTATCCGAACAACAAGAAAATACCAAGAATCCAGGTATGAAACATCATTTAATCTTTCATTATGATGTAAACCCGGATTCTAGGGCTTGGGTTTTTCAAAGTGGCAAAGATTCACCCAAAACACATGTTTTTATGTATGAAAACATGTAAGAAGCTTAGATATCGTTTATTGGGTGATAAAACAAGGTTTTGGATGTAAAATATTTAAATTTTGGGTCTAAAATGGGTTCCCGTTTTGTGAAATTAAAGGTTCATCCAGTGAAATTACATAGTCGTCCAACGACACTTTGAAAGCTTCCTGCGAAACGATAGTTTCGCACGTAGTTTTGCAGGTAGTTTCGTAGACATGGTTATCCGACAAAAGTTTGGTGAAACTGGCAGTGAAGATGCCAGCGAAACTACCGGCGAAGATGGCAGAAAACTAGCAGCAAAACTGCTGGAGAAAACTAGCAGTGAAACTGCTTATCTAGTAGCGAAATTAGTAGTGAATTTAAGTAGAAATTAACCCCTTTAAGTGTTAACTTATATGAAGGCTGTGTAGTGTTATCCTAGCCCAGAGGTTACTCATGGTATTATGGTGAGTTCTAGATCCTCTTATTTGTAAGTTTTTCCATGTTTTGGGGTTATTATGAATACTAAATATACGTTTTTAAATGACTAGGATTTTATGTGGTTTTAACAGGTCAGCACGGCCCGGCCAGGGGCGTTTCCCCTTGGACCTCATTAGGGGCTGCTGCTCGTAGGACCCCGTTGTTAGGGGTTGCCGCCCCCAAACACCCACTGTCCCATGAAGGGTCGGTTATGTTTTATGATGACTAGTACTTGGCATGTTGTGTACTTTTTAAGTTAAGTATTATTTATTAAAATGGAAGATGATACTAATGAAAAGTGAAACTTAATGAATGTTACCCCTGGCCCTTATGATGATGAAAAGTCTTGCAAGCACTATGATAGACTCCACTTACGTGAGTATGATGTATGATTATTGATCCATATTCATGAGCGGGCTATGTGCCTTGCAGTGTGGATCAAATGTTGGGGGTTAGCTACCATGATGATGTGTACCGAGAGGGAACAATATTCATTGTCAATCAACATGGAGCACGTGCTTTGTGCAATCTTGTTTATGATGAAGTGAAAGATATGAAAGAATGAAAGATAATGAACATGCATATTAAGACGAAAATGTTATGTATTATGATGTATGCGTGGTCATTATATGAAGGATAAAGTTTATATTACTTATTTACCTAAACTAGAACTCACTCAGGAAAGCTGACTTTTATGCATAATAATTGGCAGGTAAATATTGACGCTGAGGATGGCACTAGGGAGCTACTTGGAGAAGAATGGATGGCATTCTGTTTACCGGAATCTTTTATTGTAATTGAAGACAATGTACTATGTTTTATTTACAAATGAAGGACAAATGTTTGAGTCCAATATGATTTCCAAGTTTTAAATAAATGTCTGATTATTTCTGTTGTGTTGTTTTGTTATTAAAATGATTTTATGCTATGATTAACCAACTGTGAACCTTCCCGGGAATCAATCAGAGCCAAAGTTTAAGAGAATTGGGTAAGTAATTTTGGAAACCTAAACTTAAACTGAAAATAAGACCGAATGAAGGATGCTAAACCAAGTATCTACGTGCCATCAGGTAAAAGGTTTCAAGTAAGACCTGGGATTATGTGTGTGTGCTATATGTTCTATGTGCCATCAGGTAAATAGTGATTGCTTCGGACAGGAGGGTATGGTAAGTAGTTAATCACACTCGGCCACTGTAATGAAGGACTTACCGTACTTATGATAATCAGAGTAGTTATCTTGAATATCCATTTTGGTGTTTGAATCTTATAGGAATTAGTTATGGCTGGTAGAAAAATAGGGAAGGCAACTCGAGGAGGTGCTCGTGGCGGACGTAGACTGTTCATGAGGAGTTAGACCTCCATAGTCACCCAGAGGGTGAGGGATCAGCCACCCACAAATCCACTATCAAGGATGCTATCACTGATGAAGTCTACAATGTCATGCAATATTGAGAAAAAGATTGAGAATTAGACAAGAGTATGTTGGGTTTGTTGGACCATGTTGGACCAAAAGAACCAATGAGCCTGATCAGAAAAACCTCTAAGTCCCACAGACATTACAACTGCTGAAGAAGATCACAACAGCTGAAGACATCAGCTAATTACTAGGTCTGAAGGCAAAGTTTGAAGACAGATCTGAAGATTTCTACTGAAGACAAAGTCTGAAAGTAAAGTAATGAAGAAAAAGTCTGAAAGTAAAGTACTGAAGACAAAGTCTAAAGCTATCAGCTGAAGACAACGTCTAAAGTAAAGTACTGAAGACAAAGTCTGAAGCTATCAGCTGAAGACAACGTCTGAAGTAAAAGACTGAAGACAGACTGAAGACCAGAGTGATCAGTAGTTGTCACAACAACTGAAGTTATTACTTCAGTAGTTGTCACAACAACTGAAGTTATTAACTTCAGTAGTTGTCACAACAACTGAAGTTATTAACTTCAGTAGTTGTCACAACAACTGAAGTTATTAACTTCAGTAGTTGTGATGGTTTTCCTTTTCAGTACTTGTAATATACCTTTCAGTAGTTTATAGTTTCAGTAGTTTTAGTTCAGTAGTTTTATGTTCTTGTACTTAGCATTCTCTGAGATGTGATAAGTTGTTGAGAACATTCTCAGTAGTTTGCATAGTTTCAGTTGTTTGTATAATTATGTTAGATGTCACTATCAAGTGACATCAGCAGATGGTCACATTCCTTATATAAGGAATGTTGACCTAATTGTAACGTGTGACATTCAGCCACCACGAAAGCATTTGAATGAAATAATCCTTTTGCAGAATTATCTCTCTCTATAATCGTGTGCTTTTCTATTGAATATCAACTGAGTTCTTGGTAAATTGTCTAATTCATTGTTCGAGTTCCGCTGCAATCCACTCTAATTGATGAAACTTAGATCATTGATCCTAACAAATGGTATCAGAGCTGGTTAATCATTGATCGATCTAACAATTGATCATTGAAACTGCTATTTCAATATCTAAGTTTGATCGAATTAGTATATTTGCAACAATTGGTTATAGAGATTGAATTTTTGCTGCTTTCGGTTATTTGCTTTGAGATTTCTCTTGGTTCGTATTGAATTTGTTGTGTTTTGCGCTAAATCGGTTAAAACTTAATTGAATTTGATTGAATCTATGAATGACTACTCCTTCTAATGACCCTCATAATACTGGTTCCTCAACCAAGCTTCCGATGCTGGTTAGGACTGAGTATAACATATGGCAACGAAGAATGCTCCATCCCCTGTTTGTTAACAGTTCAGGTTGTTGGACATGTGTGGTACACGGTCCACACAAGCCTATGGTGAACAATCCGGAAACCAACCAAATGGTTCCGAAGAAGAAGGAACAATACTCAGATGAGGATCGAAAACTATTTGAGATTGATGCTAAAGCACATGGAATTTTGGCCATGGCACTGCCAAATGAAATCTATTCTGGGCTTATGCATCATGAAACTGCTCATGACCTCTGGAATGCATTGAAAGAACAATTTGGTGGAACAGATGAGGTTTTAGCAAACAACAGAGAAATCCTTGCCCAATAATATGAGACATTCTCTCATAGGAAGGGTGAGACACTAACTCAACAGTTTGAGCGTTTTTCCTGTTTGATCTCTGAGCTGAAAATGGTCAAACATGAATACACTAATAGCCAGATGAACAACAAATTCCTCAGATCACTGCCTGAGAGATGGGACACATATACCATTGTCCTATGCTCCGGTGCAAATCTGGATAGCCTATCTCTTACCCAACTCCATGGGAAACTGCTTACATTTGAAAGAGAGATAGAGCAGAAAAGGAAACTAGCATCATCAGGAAAGCTCACTCATGACTTTGTACGAGTGAACACTACCTTGGTTGGTCATGAGTCAGAATATGCTGCATCTGAAAGCAATTATGATGAGCATATAGATTTCTTTTCAAACAGTTCTGCTCATGCATTTGTTAGTGTTGATAGTCAGTCAGGCTGTAATACTGACAATTTGTGCTTCATTATGGATGATTTGAAAGGTATTGCTGATGATGACTTAGAATAGATGGATATTCTGAGCCAAATGGCCTTGATTAATATCACATATCAAATGTTCTACAAGAGAACCGGTAGGAAATTTCCAGGACTCTCTGGCAAAACCAAAGTTGGTTTTGACAAGAGTAAGTTGAGGTGTCACAAATGCCACAGGCTTGGGCACTTTGCAAGAGAGTGTAGATCAACTGGATCTAACTCTTCTGCACCCTTTTTGACTTTTCCAAGCAATAATTCACAAAACAGAGGGCAACATCCTGCTAGTTCTGGTCATCACTCACAACCTATATCTCCTGCATATTTTGTCCCTCAGGGTCCAATGCCATATCCATATCCCTGCTATTACATGCCACAGCCAAATCAAGTTCAAGTTCCTATTGCACAACAACCTCAAGCCTTACCTGAGCCTCAACCATCTCAATCATCTCAATCACAACCTCATCACAGCTTCTTCACCCCTGGTGCTGTTGACTGGAGCAGTCTACCAGATGATCTTTCTGGTAATATGCAATTATTTGCTAGTGATGGTCAACATCGTGGTGAACATCCTTTTGGGAATCTTGCTCTAATGGCCATGGAGTCTACTGAGGGTTCATGCTCCAATGCATCTTCATCACAGGTAACCCAGGTATCCTCTGAGGCTAAGGCCAAGCTATGTTCTAAATCTTGCATAGCTGCATTTATCTCTATTAGAGAGGCAAATGTAGCTTTAATAAATCAAAATCTTGAGCTTGAGCAAACCCTTTCCAAAAGAAAAGCTGACTATGAGTCTGTCCTTAAAGATAAAGATGATGAGATTTATAAGCTTAAATGCCAATTAAATGATAAAAAGGCTAAGCTAGAGGTCATTCTTGAGAACCACAGAGATCTCAAAGAAACTCTTGCAGCTACCCAAGTTGAGTGTGACCGCTGGGTATCATCCTGCAAGGGATTTGAAATTCTTCTCAGCAAGCAAACAACTTCAAATGTGAAGTTTGGAATAGGTTACAATCACATTGCACCACCTACAGATTTTACTCCAAAATCAATAGTAAAACCTGAAGGTGAAAGTAATTTCCAAACCACATCATCATGTGTATCATCCTCAAGTGATCACCCAAGATCAGAAGATGAAATCAGTGTTGATACCTCAGCAAATCAATTGCCTGATGGGTTAACTACTCATAAGCATATGAAGCTGAGTACTTCAGATGTTGTCCCTCAAAGTACCTCAAGTACTGAAGGGCAAGTCATAACATCTGAAAAGCATTTCAAAATAAAAGGGTTAACAACTGCTGAGGAATCTATCATACGGTCTTTCAAGACGGATAGAGAACTGCTGAAGAACAAGTCTTCAGTTGTTACAGATACTTCAGTACTTAACACAAGTACTAAAAGGAGGAAAGTACTGAAGATCACACCTTCAGTAGTTTCCACTTCAGCAGTTGATCAATCCAAAATGAAGAATAAGCCGTGTGAAATATGTAGTAAATTCAATCATCTTTCTGATGAATGTTGGTACAAAAAGGGTTCCAAACTCAACAGAGATAAGCTCATTAATATTCAGATGGATAAAATGAAAAATGAGTTTGGGACCAAGTTTGTACCACAGTCATCCCAATGTGATAAACCCAAGGCTTCACCCAAATCCAAAAAGAAGGATAGGGTTTATCATAAAATAGCTGATAGTGTTCCTCATGATTAAAATCAGAGTAAGTCTGTGAATTTCAAGGAGGAAATGGTGGGCCACAGGAACTCATAGAAACAAGCACGGATGTGTCACAAGAGCTGAAAGCTTTAGCTACAAATCAGACACAACTTGTTATGATGGTTCAGCATTTGTTAAGGAGAGTTAACCAACTAGATGCACTTGTGATCAAACCATTGAAAAGGTATTCCAAGCCCAAATCCAAGGAATCCATTTCAGCACCATCTCCACCTTCATCAGCTGTTAATCATGAGAAACAAGTTATGGTTAAATCTGTTGATGAAAACATACCCAAAACCAAAAAGGTTTGGGTCTCAAAACCTAACTAGTTCCTTGTGATGATTGCAGGGTTCCTCAGCATGCCAAAGGAGCATCTCGTATGGAGACAGTGGAGGATCTATGCATATGACAGGAGCAATTCTCTTCTTAATGACTACTCTCAAGGAAGAATGGATTTGTTTCTTTTGGAAATGATGCTAAGGGTTACATCATCGGGAAAGGATATGTGTCTAATAGAGATATCAGATTTGATGATGTTAACCATGTGGAGAATCTCAAGTATAATCTATTGAGTGTCAGTCAGATGTGTGATAAAGGGCATGTTGCACTATTCACAATCCAGAACTGCAGGATTCTGTCTTCCCAAGTTCTGAGGCTGATTGACAAGGTATTGGATGAACATACTCTCCTAAAGGCCAACAGGATTGGAAGAGTATATGCCCTGGATTTGTCAAAGAAGATTGATTTGAAGGGTTATCCTTGCTTGTTCTCCAAAGCCTCTCTTCAGGAATCTAAACTATGGCATAGAAGGCTGGGTCATATAAATCTCAAAAACATGAATCAGTTGATCCACAATAGTTTAGTGAGAGGTCTACCAATAAAGGAGTTCCACTGTGATGAAACCTGCACTGCTTGTTTGAAAGGAAAACAACACAAAGTCTCATTCCCTCCTATTGAAGAGCCTAAGTCCACTGCCTGCTTGCAGTTACTGCACATGGTTCTATTTGGTCCTGTGAGAGTGATGAGCATGGCAAAGAAGAAATACTGTCTGGTAATTGTGGATGATTACTCCATATTTGTATGGAGTTTCTTCTTGCATTCAAAGGATGAGGTTGCTCAGACAATTATCAACTTTGTGTTGTATGTTGAGAAGCAGTATTCCCTGTTAGTGAAAAATGGTGAAGCAGTATTCCTCTTCTTCTTCAATCCAAGAGTGTTCTCTACTCTCTCTCTCTTAAACCGAGAAAAATGGTGAAGTGAGGTGAGGGTGGGTGGCCATACTCCCTTTACACCAACTTTTGAAAGTTTTATCCTTTTTGGACACTTTTAGTCCCTCCACTTGGACTTTATTGCCATTCTTGCTTTTATTCTTTATATCTTGACTTTTAAAAATAATCGGGTGTTAGGATCTTGTATTTGAACGAAATACAAACTGATTAACGTGTAAACCAAATCAAATAGTACGGAATCCTATTTGATTGGCGATCTAATCAGTGAGAACGCATTTAGAAACAATAAGGTATTGAATCTAACGTTAAGAATCGATTAGGAAGCGATCTGCAGCGTTCTATGAACTTGGAGTATGAACTTGGAGGCCTCTGGACAGCTAGGGTACGTCTGGAGTCGAATAGGAATGAATGCTTACGTTTTTGCATGAATTAGGTGGTATTTATAGGTTAGGGTGGCTCATTCGGGCGACTGAACCATTAGCATGGTTCATTCGTGCAATTGAGCCATGCGGTTGATCCATTGGCACGGCTGAGTGTTCAGTCGTGCGACTGAGTCAGTCACATGAAGTTGTTCAGGCGTACGGACTATTTAGGCACATGGATACTCAGTCGCATGGCCATTCGGACGCATGACCACTGTTGGGGCGCATGGTCCAGTCGGATGCATGAGAACTTCACTTCACCATGTTTAAATGTATTCATTAGTATAACATTATGTGTATCAATTTAATAATCACAAACCTATATAACCAATTCAATATCAACTCATTAATGAAATATTAAACATTATAAATCACAAACAAACATTCTTATTTCATTAATATCCCAACCATTACATAAGCGTAAGACAAACAAGACATATTACATTCAAATCAGGATCTAGGTACATATGTATCAACAAACTCGCCCTTGGATCTAGATCTATCTAATGTCTTACCTTCTGCATCACCTCTTCATACTTCTTGTACTTTTCCTCTCTTGTGACTCCTGCATGTATCTCGAACGGAAAGCAGAGTCTTATGACATTTTGGAATTGGAGGGCTTGTACAATATCTTGCGGGTCATAGAATAGTGGCCACTTGTATAATGTGTAGACATCATTATCAGACAAGTTAGTGAGCCACATTGGGTCAAACACCCTCATGGTATCCATTTGTCCCTCTTTATTTAGAACTATGACCGCCTCCCCGGTTCTCCAATCATAGTACCACCACTTAAAGTGTGGAGTGAAGTCCCGTGGCATTTTCCTGAGAGGGATTCTAGACATTGTTCTTGAGGGACTCCACTTCAGCACTATCTTGGGCTTACTAGTGATGGAGTCAACTTCAGATCATCTGATATACCTCGTAGGTTGTTGAGGTTTGAAGTTGACCCACCTAGTGTGGTACTCTTTCTTTAGGGCAGACTCATACTAGCCTGACATCTTCCTTGGGTCAGCATATAATAACTTCAATTTCGCCAGCTGGTTGAGCTCAAAACAAGGTAGAGTCTTTAGATCATGTGGAAATCTAAAGTACTCTATTCCCTTTTCCTCTTTATTGCATAAACATTTAGATCCTCAAAATGTGCCCACGCAATAATCCTGCCTGACACCTTATGATGTTTCTTCACTCTGTAGAGTTTGGTGTAGACATTCTATTTAGGAGCTGCGCGTTGGGCTCAGATTTCTTCAAAACAAGCAGCCCATTCTGCCTTTCTGATATCAATATCGTCGTTTGAGGCTTGGGCTTTTCCTTCAATCTTCTCAGACTCCTGCTACATCTGATCCAATACCTCAAATGTATCACTGACTAGGGATTCACCCAGATTGTGGACCACATTTCCTCATTGTCAGTGTACTGAGGATAGTGCTATGCTGTGATGTCTTCTATCTCTATCTCAACAATGTCATTTAGCTCTTCTTCACTGGTAGACTCAAAAGTTGGAGCATCATTAATGATCTCATCTGGGTTCAGCTTGAACATTTCAGCCAGTTGCTCATTTGAAAGATCATGAATTATTTCCAGTTCTTCAGGGGTATAACTCACAGATCTCTTAACGATCCCTTGTAGATCAAGAATCATAGTCAATTGAGTCTTGATCTGCTGAAGGGGATCAACATCAAATTCATCCCTTTGAGAGTTTGGATCTGCTTGTTGTAAACATGTAACACATCAAACATGAGTTAATAATCAAGATAGAAATACATTAATCTTAATATAAACATCAAATGAATAAGTTTAATACATGATTCAAGTACAAAAGCTATCAAATACATAATCATCTAATTATTAATTTTATCTTGAATCACTAGATCATCACTTGGTGAGGCAGAAGAGGAAGCTCGTTGGTCTTGATTTCTCTTTGATCTTCTTTCTTGACCCTGAGATGAGGCAGATGCAGCTGCATCTCCTCCTTCATCATCATCATCCTCCTGCATGTCCTCTGTCTTTTCTTCCTCATCCCCTTCATCATCATCACTCTCTTCATCTTCATCCTCAATAATCATCATCACCCTCATCACCATCTCCTTCCTTTATCTTCAGAGGCTCTTCTTTAGTTCCTTTGAGCTTGAGCATGATAGACTTTTTAGCATCCTCCAACTCCTCAATCTTCTTTGCTGATATGACTCTATGCTCTTGGAGTTGGGAAATCTCTTCGCTCTGAGTAGCCATTTGCTATGCTTGCTACTCAATTAGCTGAGCCTGCTGAGAGATCTGCTGGGACTGTGCAGTTCTGAGATCTGCCAGCTGACGAATCTGCGCAGTCTTCTCGTCATTGGCTGCTAACAGACGCATCACCATACGGTTCAGCGCTGATAGCTGTTCCTCTACCCCAATAGGAGGTAGAGGTGATCCATATAGTTGGGTTGGTGGGATGTGATGATGGCCGGCTTGGTGGCTATTGGTAGTAGTGGTGGTAGTAGTGAAGATTGGGTTAGGTCTAGATGATAGTGGTGGTGATGTAGGTGTGAATGATATGGTGGTGGATGGGATATATGTAGTGGTGGGTGGTGTGGTGACAGTGGTAGGGGGTGTGGGAATGGTAGTGGTTGCTGTGGAGGTGGTCGTGGTGGTGGCTGTGGCTGTAGAGGTGGTTATGGTGATGGCTGAGGTGGAGATGTAGGTGTGTCTGCGCTTCTTTTTTTTCATGCGTGGGGCTGAGCCATCCTTTTCTTCCTCGATCCTGTTGAGGAGGATGCTTCCCCTAGAACACGGCTGGACGGCTCTCAAGCATACGTCGGGTCAGCAGCAGTCTCTCCCGATCCACTGGGGCGTTCACCAACCGCCAGGCTTCCATGTTCTGTAGGAACGACTTTGCTTCCCACAGTCCTTGTCAGTGGCTCCTCATTTGACTCCTCATCATCCTCACTAGTTATAAAATCCTGGTGAAACCTAGACGACTCTACTATATCTCCAGTGGGGGCAGATACCGGAGGTGTACTATGAGTCGTTGTGCCCCTCAATGGAATGGGCATGGTATCTCCAGCATCCCCGCTATTATCATCATCAGAGTCATCGGAGGGTAGAGCAATCTGCTAAACATCAGAATCACTATCATCGTGGCGCCACTTCGTCCGAGCTGGCACCACATAGTCCTCACTGGCCAGATACCCGAACAGTCTCCTAACAGAGGGTTTCACCAGCTTCCCCCTGTACACTTTCATCTGGCCTAAGGTGGTATCATCCATCACCTCAAGCACTACTGCATCGTCCTTCTCCTTTGGCAGGGAAGGGAGCTTCTGGTCTATAATCATTTGCATGAATTGGTGGTACATGCAGAAGCCCTCCTTCCATTTCCCCTCAATGTTCTCCACTAAGTAGGTAAAAATCATCCTGGAGAAGCTGAACGGATGGTTCAGCACCAACGCTACATAGGCGTTCTGGATCTGATCTGACAACTCATCAAATCCTCCCTTCCTAGATGCTATGCACTTCATCACTACGTGAGCAAGGTACTTGAACTAGGGACACAGGTTGCTCTTGTTGAGCACCCCTGCATTTATGTCCCCAGAGTACTTAGCTCGAAGAAAACATCCTCTGACAGTAAGGGGGTGTAGTCTAGTAGGACAGTCAACATCTTCCCCCAACTGCAGCACAATCCTGAGATATTCCTCTGTGACCTCAATCGCCTCTCCAAAGATAGTACTCCTCATACAGTGAGGCTTAGATGATCGGTCCACTGCTGCACCTTCCCAAAAGGCCTGCCGTATAGAACGGTATGGAGTACATGGAGCAGATTTAGCTTGTGCAATTCTTAATCTCCTTAGAAAGGTGATAATGCTAGAAAAGTCTGAAGCATTTCTGGATGTCAGATCTAGATGCGCACATATGTTGTGCTTCGTACTCATGGTCCATCGACTTGCCATCTGTTACACAATGAAAGTAAACATTAGTATCCATTGGCTAAGAATGTCTTGAATCACTTGGACTTGAAAACCTTCTTTTCTGTCATGCGAATGAGGTTGTGCGATTGAGATCAAGTCATGCGAATTAGCAGTGCGACTGAATTCCAGTCGTGCGAATTAACCCATACGTATGACTGAGTGTGCTACTAGACTCATGCGTATGTAAACTCATGCGGTTACACCAGTCGTGCGACTGAACTCATACGCATGGTTCAGTCGTGCGGTTTAGCTAGTCGCACACATCAGTCGTGCGACTGAAGTTCATCAACTTGTCCATTCGCATGTTGTTCTGACTGTTCAATTCAAATTCAATTTTTCACCAATTTTGAATTTTAGACTTCATGCTCTGGTTCATTAGACTCGCAATCCATTAGTTTAATACCTAACATCTTTAATTCATCTGTTTATGTCGTTTAGTTAGGTTATTTGAACACAAATGTTACGGTTTTTCTAAGGAGTCCGATTGTCCAGATTATGTATTAATTTGAGTGATATAACAATGGTTCTACACCGCAAATTACCTGTAAAGTTAGTGCAAATGGTCTGTACTCGAGAAACAAGAGTTTATGGTGATCAAACGAAATTAGGGCAGAGTAACGTTAGTCGTGCGAATTAGGGCAAATTTGGGAGTGGTGAGTCTCTGCGATCGATTCTCCCTCTATTTATACTTAACCTAAATTCAATCGTACGACTGGGCTAATACGCACATTTCATTCGGGCGAATGGGCCTCAGTCGTGCGATTGGTTCAGTTGGGCTGCTTCAATCATCCGACTGGAGTGCACTCGTGCGACTTACTCTTTCGTTCGCTCTTAAACATCCGACTGGGTCATTGGTATGGGCCATTCGGTTGAATGGTCCATACTCATGGTCCATTCGTACGAATAGCTCCCATTCGCATGATAAGTCCATACTCATGGTCCATTCCTTTGAATGGGTCATACTTATGAAATTTTCTGCATTTCTTACCATTTGCCATTTAAACCCTTTTTAAGCTTTAGAATCAACATTATACACATTTGATCATCTCAGACATGATCCTTTTACCTTGAAGAACTTTTGATCACCTCAGACGTGATCATTTTAAACACTTTGTCACCTCAGACGTGACCCATTTATCTTTTGAAAACACATGTGGTCATCTCAGACATGACCTTTTTAGGTGAATTAATCCCTTACTGAATTCCATGATGTGGTCCGACAACAAATAAACTGAAGTGACTAAATAAATAGAAAATTAAACTAAAGTATGAAAATTAAACTTGTTTTTAACTTTTTGTGAGAGGTAATCCTAAGATTGAAATCTACTAGATTCGTTTCTGGAATAGGCAGCTTCTATTTAGTTTGACCATACCTGGACCAAATCAATTTTGGAATCATACAGGCAAGTCAAATCATTTGGGACTTGTTATCAAAACCATTTGATGCTCACTTCTCGATTTTCATCCAGAGTCATTAGCAAATTTAGGAAATCATACTGGTACTATTAGATTCCCACATTGATTTGTAGTTTCAAGAATTTGTATCCACGATGATTGTTAGTATATTGGTCCTCTTAAATCCATACACAAACTTTTGACAAAGATTGGTGACGTTTAAGGTTTATTATTTCAACCAACATTTGTGGATCCCACGCTTATGTGATAATCAGCATTCCTTAAGAGCCTTTGAGCGGTCTACGGGCATTTTGTCAAGAAGACACTATTCTTAGAGCTTTCAAAGAGAAGCCAATCCTCAGGTCAGTGCCACCGCATAGCAGAGAGGCGGCAAAAAACAATGAATTCTAGAATATCTAGGTTATGCTTATCCTCAGGTCAGTGCCATCGCACAGCAGAGAGGCACACAATCTATCTTCTTGTTAGAGCATCATTAATTTCTTTAGCACATAATGCCCGAACAACATAAGTTATTAGCTTGATAGCATTTGTTTTTTTTCGTGCATTGCTCTATTTATGGTCACCCGCACACATTTGTGGCGTTTACATGCTCGTTACCCCTTATTGGAATATTGTTGATTGTGTTAACCAGTGATAAGATGGGAGCCCACAATCAGTTGAACAACTTAATTTGATCTTGAGATCACCAGTCAGGTCTAATCATCTATTGTGTTGAATCTACCGACATATCATCTGTGGTCTAGCAACCTCTAGGTCTACTTTCATTGTGTTACCTTAGTAGATACTAGTTTTTCTATCATATTTCCTTTATATTGCTCAAACTACACAGACTTAGACTTTGAATTTTGCATCTTTTCTAAATTAAATATTAATGTCCCTCTTGATTTGTTCCTATGTACTATCATTTTCCAAAGTATTTGAATCGGTATCACAGATACGATCTACCTTCTGTCAGCTAGCCTCTCCTTCTCCCTTTTTTTAATGTTACTGGCTCACCTATACTCCCCTTAAAATTCTAAAATCATAACCGATTTACATATTTTAGGATTTTAATAGACAGCTAAATAACATGAATTTAATTTAAAAAAATTAGAATAAATAAAGAAAATAAAAAAGAAAAATAGACTAAACTGTATCGGACTACACATGATCATCAACACGAATAACATCACTTTTCTTTCTAACGTCGTTGACCTCTAACAGATATAGAAAACGTGGTTTGTCAAAAGCTTTTGTATAGAGGTCAGCGCGTTGAAAATTCGTATTTATTTTTACCACATCGATTAAATTATTTTCAAAACAGTCCCGTATAAAATGTAATTTTATACTCATGTGTTTGGTCTTAGGATGTTGTACTGGATTTTCAGTTACTGCAATTGCAGCAGAGTTATCATCAAAAATAGGAGTAGAAGAGAAATTTAAACCGTAGTCCAACATTTGCTGTTGAATCCAAATGATTTGAGAATAGCAACTTGCAGCTGCAACGTATTCGGCTTCACAGGTTGATAGCGCAACCGAGGTCTGCTTCTTACACTGCCAGGTCACTAATCTCCTCCCAAAGAATTGACACCCTGCTGATGTAGACTTGTAATTCATCTTGCAGCCCCCGTAATCCGAGTAACTATACGCCGTGAGCTCAAAGTCATCATCATGAGGATACCACAACCCAAGTGTGGGTGTGCCCTTCAAATAACGAAATATCCTCTTGACCCCGATCAGATGGTTAACCTTTGGCTTAGCATGATATCTAGAACATAGACATGTAGCATACATGATATCAGGTCCAGAGGCAGTAAGGTACATAAGAGATCCAATCATTCCTCGGTAAATTGTTGCATCTACCAGATCTCCATTTTCATGAGGTGCTATATCATGGTTTGTAGCAAGTGGAGTCCTAGCTGCACAAGCATTCTCCATGTCAAACCGATTGATAATGTCTCCCACATACTTGGTCTAATGTAGAAAAATCCCTTTGGGTGTCTGATCCACATGTACCCCGAGAAAGAATTTCATTTCCCCCATTGCACTCATCTCAAACTCCGCCTGTATTACTGCTTCAAATTCTTTGCATAACTCTTCGTTCTTTGAACCGAAGATTATGTCATCGACATAGATCTGTACTAGTAGTAAGTCTCCATCCATTTCTTTGATAAACAGTGTGCAGTCAATGACTCCCCTGCAAAAGCCGTGTTTCATAAGATGAGTCGAGAGTTTCTCATACCAGGCTCTTGGAGCTTGATGAAGCCCGTATAAGGCCTTGTCAAGTTTGTAAACTCTGTCCCGATGATAAGGATCTTCAAATCCCTCGGGTTGACAAAACTGTCTCTCGAATTTCACCATGAAGGAATGCACTCTTCACATCTAATTGATAGACTTTGATCTTCATATATGATCCATAGGCAAGGAAGATGCGGATGGCTTCCATCCTTGCCACGGGTGCAAACACTTCAATATAATCAATTCCCTCGACTTGTCGAAATCTCTGAACAACCAGTCGAGCTTTGTTCCTGATAGTGACACCTTGGTCATCCTTCTTGCATTTCAAGACCCATTTGGTGCCAATGACCTTAGCACCTTTAGGTCTATCTACCAGTGTCTCTACACCTAACTTCTTGAATTGAAGAAGTTCCTCTTGCATGGCACTCACCCATGCCTCATCATTCAGTGCTTCACTGACATATTTTGGCTCAAACTGTGAGACAAAACACCAATAAGCAACATCGTGAATGTATCCTTTTTCCATTACCGAGGCATAATCACCTGAGTACAACTGATTTCTGGTCTGCACTCCTGATCTGACATCCCCAATGACATTGTCTAGGGTATGATAAACATTTATACGTGATCCTGGAGTGGTAGGAACAACTACCTCAGAGCCAAGATTATGAACATTTGGTTCTGCATCTGAGGTAGAACGAGTTTGAGATTCTGAAGTCGAAGAGGCATCGCTGTTAGGTGTTTGTGGACTTGCAGGAATTGTGACCTGTCTCTTTTGATTGTTCTGGTCATCCTCTTCAGCTTCATCTTCTGAGGAGGAGTCACTGTCTTCTAGTGCTCCCCCTGAGTGATGTGAGCTCGATGATGTTGGATAGAGATATGGTGTATTCAAGATATCATACATCATTCGTGTAGCTAACTCATCATCAGAAAGAGAGATAAGGATGTTGAAGGACTTGAAGAATCCATCATAGTCGAAGAAGTAAGCGGGTCCTTTCTAGTAGGTGGTGTGGTATATCTCTGAACATCAACATCACACCACACTTCTACTAAACCCATTGAGTTGTTGTAAACTCTCTTGTTCGGTATGTTGTGTCCTAGGAAGATCCCTTCATCAGCCTTGTCGCTGAATTTTCCTTCTTGAGTCTTCTTCAGAAGTGTGCATGGCGCGCCAAATGGTTCGAGATACTCTAGATTAGGTTTACGTCGTTGTAGTAACTTGTAACATGTCTTGCCATGGCGCTTGACTACCAGAACTCGATTTAATGTATAACATGCATTTGCCACTGCCTCATTCCAGAATTGGATAGGCAGTTTCGATTCTGTTAGCATTGTCCGTGCTGTCACTATCAAGCTTCTATTCCTCCTCTCAGCAACACCATTCATCTGAGGTGTGTAGGGAGAAGTGAACTAGTGCATCCCTTTTCCTTGCACTGATTCTTGAATTCAGTCCCGTTGTCTGAGCGTACCTGTCTCACCTTCAGCTTGTAGAGAGATTCCAGTGTGGTTACTAATTCCTTGATGACTCAAATGTTTCTGACTTGGACTTGAAAAACATTACCTAAGAGAATCTTGAGTAGTCATCAGTAACCACATAACAGTACAAGTCACCTGCAATGGTCTTTGTACTGACTGGACCAAACAGATCCATGTGAAGAAGTTCAAGAGGAAGCTCGAGAGAATGAACTTTCTTTTCCTTATGAGACTTCTTCATCTGTTTGCCTTTCTTGCATGCTACACCGAAATCCGGAAGTTGGAAATTTTTGACGTTAACACCCCTCACTAGATCCTTCTGAATCAAGTGATTCATCTTCCATTGATTAATGTGTCCCATTCTCCTATGCTAGGAAATGGAGTCCTTCTCAGTAGCTTTTGATAGGAAGCACTGAACTTCATGATCCGTTGTAGAAGCCGTTGAGAACTTGGTCCTCTGGAATCACATAGTCTTTCTTTAGGACGTAACACTTCTTGTTGTCGAATATGACTTTATATCCTTTGTCACATATTTGGGAAATAGAAAGTAAGTTGTTTTGAAGTTGTTGAACGTAGTTCACTTTATCAAACTTAACTTTCTGATTTCCAATCTCTCCCTGAGCTGTGATATAACCTCCTTTGTTACCAGCAAACGAAACATGCCCGCCTTTTATTTGTTTGACGTTTGATAAAAGAGCCCTGTTTCCTGTCATGATCCTGGATGCTCCACTATCTACAATCCACGTGTTGGTTTCAGCACTGTAGCGAACACCCTGCACATACAATTTAAAGCATTAGTTTAGGTTAGGAACCCAAGCCTTTACTGGCTTGGGTTTCCCAGAGGCGTCACACATCATGAATTCAACCCATTGACCCTTAGAAGGTAAGGGTAGCTCAGGTGCCTTCTTGTCATCATTATCAGATACAGAGGATGACTTTTCTTTCCATAAGCCTGATTTGTGTAAGGCCTGTTTGTGATAAACAGATGACTGGCTAATGGGTTGAACTTTGGGTTCACTAGTTCTTCTAGGTGGAGTTAAAGAAATCCTCTTAGAAGACCTAGTTTTGAGTTTTGAAGTTCAATTTCTTCCTAGGTGTGTCAAAGTAAAAAAGAAGCAATGTGTCCACACTCTCCACAGTTGTAGCATGACCTGCTATCAACTTTATGATTAAACTTTCGTTTGGAGATGTGTGTGACATCCTATTGACATCACTTTGTTTGGGTTTTGACTCTATTTCTTTTGATGTATGCTCTTGTTTAACAAACATAACTGTTTTGACATTCTTAACAACTTTTCCATTTTGGTTAACTGGACTTTGACATGAGACTTGTGAAAGGTTAACATTAACAGTCTTTTTAGGTTCAGATTTGACTTTGTTTAACCCTGACTTGATATTAGCCTTTTCAAATTCTTTTTCCAGATTAACACAAGGCATTTTACCCTTTGCCTTTGAAGTGGCCTCCTTTTGTTTTGTTCCAGATTCAGTTGAAGAACATGAGGAATTTGGATCACTTACAAGAGGAGTAGACACCATATGATCCTTGATGGGATTGTTATTTATTGGTTTACACTTAGTGTTCATCAAGGTCTCAGGTGGTGGTGGAACCACTTTATAACGCAGACCCTCCCCATTGTTACGCTCTCTCACTAAGTGTTGGACAATATGAGATGAACTTGTCCAACTGTGCAGTTTTTGCTTTAAAGAGTTGACTTCTATTTCTAAAACTGATTTTTGTTTCTTAGTGTCTTCTAGAGAGTTAAGATGGTACCTAATGTCATTAGCTTGGTTAAATGCTACTACTTTAGTTTCCCTAAGCTGTTTATTCAAAAGGTCTATCTTTTCTTTGTATCTATGCTTATTTTGTTTTAAATCTCTATTTGCCTCGGTGCACAGTTGCAAATCCATTACTAAGCTGTCACTATGATCTAATAACCTAGCAATTTTCTGATCTATGCTCTCTAAATTTATTACAATCAGAACAAGCATGATTTTTGAAAAGTTGGTCGGTGGTACTTACCTGAGGAGGTTCTGATGAATTAGTCATCAACGCAGCATCAGATGTCTCTGGTTCTGGTGATTCTGTCTTTGTTGTAGACGTCCCTTCTTCAGGCTTGTAGCTGACCTCTATTGCAGTCACTTCACTGTTTGACATCGCTATCTCAACTGTTATATCTCTTTCACTCGCGGAATCATCATCTAAGTCATCCATGCTCGCAATATAGATTCTCCCGGAGAGACAAACCTAAAGCTGTAGTCCTGTCCTTCATCATCATTGGCGGTCAAGGCTTTTGGATCTTTTCTTGATGAAGTATAACTGCTAGCTTGCTTGTCTTGATGAGTGAAAGATGAGAATGGATTCCCGTTTCTAGTCTTCCTTGGCTTCACACATTTTCTTTTGAAGTGCCCCTTTTCTCCAAAGTTGAAGCAGGTACCTTGCTCTTGTCAAAGCCAAAAGTAGTGTCCTTAGTAGCAACCAAGTTTTGTCCGGTCTTCTTCACGAACTTCTTTGCCCTCCGGACAGCACTTGCTAAGGCCCGCATAATATCCATCCTCTCCAGTTCAGTCTCATCAACCTGCTCGTAGTCCTCATCTGCCAGATGGCAGTTTCCAATTTTCCAGCAACAAGTCCATCATAGGAATGGACCACTGCTGCCAAGAGATCCATGTGCTCTCAAGCTACTTCTACTGTCACATTTCCGAGATTCTTAGTCTTCAGTCGTGTAGCATTTGCTTCAGATCCAATATATTGGGTACTAGAAGACCCTGACGTTTCTGATCCTGAAGGAGAGACTTGTTAAGGACCAGATGAGCTTGGAACAAAGGCAGTCTGAAGAGGTGCTCGAGACGTCTTAACTTGAGGAGTGGCATTGTACAAAGCTGGATTCTGAGTGTACGAAGACTTCTGAGCTCGATACTTCATCCTTAGTGCTTCTTCTCGCAGCTTTAGTATGAAATCATTGATGTCCAACCTTGATAACAATCCATTCTGTCTCAGATTTGAAACAAAAGAAGCCCAACTTTCTGGCAACCCGTCTGCAAAATTTGACACTTTATCTTCAATGGTAGTTGTGACACCATGTGTGTGCAGCTCACTCATCAAATGGTAGAATCTATCAATGACATCGTCTAAACTCTCATTTCCCATCGATGAAAAGTTGTCAAATTCTTTCATCAACTCCTTATCTTTAATGGCCTTCAACGAAGCATTCCCGTCATATCTTTTCTCTAGCGCATTCCCGTCATCTCTTTTCAGCATTATATTTAACTTTATGTGCATCAGTCATCCCTCCTAAAGTAAGTTTCACCCCATCGGCTCCCACCGGCATACTGTATCCTGTCTCAATAGCTTCCAACATATTTGGATCCACTCCATTGAGGTAGATCACAAAACGTTGTTTCTAGTGGGGAAACTCATCTAATGTTTTAAGCTTCGGGGGTTTGTTATGATTCCTCACCTCACTCTCTAGTAGCAGTAAGTTCTGAATCCGTGAGTCCTTCCCGGCTGTAAACGCTGACAACTAATCCTCCATCTCGATTAACTTTGAGTTTCTTAAACAATCTATTAACCGGTGCGAATGGAGCGATGCGAATGGGCTACTCGTGCGAATGAAACTATGCGACTGGTTCAATCGTGCGGCTGAACTAAGCGATTGGTCCAGTCGTGCGAGTTAAACTGATGCGTATGAACAATGCGACGGGTAGGCTTAGTCGTGCGAATGAAGATGCGACTAAGTCCAATCGTACGTCTGGGGATGCGAATGAAGTCCAGTCATGCGATTGGGTCAATCGTGTGACTGAAGCTGCTGTTTTTCAAAAATTTCTAGGTTTAACGTGTTTTGGCCGTAAAAACCCGAATTTTCACCAACCCTAATCGCCTTATGCCGTAGAAACCAAAACTTGATGAGCAGGGGACGTCCAAGACAACTTTTGACACAAAAGATTGCGTTTTTAGTGAAAAAACACAACCTTTGTATCAAAATTGATTGAATCACACGTAATCAAGAGCCAAAGCTCTGATACCACTTGTATCTTGCATTTAAACGAAATACAAACTGATTAACGTGTAAACCAAACCAAATAGTGCGGAATCCTACTTGATTGGCGATCCAATTAGTGAGAACGCACGTAGAAACAATAAGGTATTGAATCTAAAGTTAAGAATCGATTGGGAATCGATCTGTAGCGATCTATGAACTTGGAGTACGAACTTGGAGGCGTCTGGATGGCTAGGGTACGGCTGGAGTCGAATAGGAATGAATGCTCATGTTTTTCCACGAATTAGGTGGTATTTATACGATAGGGTTGCTCATTCGGGCGACTGAACCATTAGCATGGTTCATTCGTGCGATTGAGCCATGTGGTTGATCCATTCGCATGGCTGAGTGTTCAGTCGAGCGACTGAGTCAGTCACATGAAGTTGTTCTGGCGTATGGACTATTTAGGCGCATGGATACTCAGTTGCATGGCCATTCGGACGCATGACCACTGTTGGGGCGCATGGTCCACTCGGACGAATGAGAACTTCACTTCACCAAGTTTGAATGTATTCATTAGTATAACATTATGTGTATCAATTCAAACAATCACAAACCCATATAACCAATTCAATATCAACTCATTAATGAACATTAAACATTATAAATCACAAACAAACATTCTTATTTCATTAATATCCCAACCATTACATAAGCGGAAGACAAACAAGACATATTACATTCGAATCAGGATCTAGGTACATATGTATCAACATAGATCCTTTATGGTTCGTGGGAATAAGGTGTGCTATGTATCTAAGGTCATGTCGATGATCACAGCTAAAAGGTACTTGAGATGTGGTTGTAGCGTTTACTTGACCTGTGTAAAAGATGTGGATGTGCCAGAGCCACAATTATGAGACGTGCTGATAGTGTGCGAGTTTCCTGATGTCTTTCTTAAAGACCTGACTAGTGTGTCGCCTGACCGTGAAATTGCTACTGGGAGCACAACCCGTCGCTAAAGCACCGTATCGATTAGCTCCATTAGAGATGGTAAAACTAAGTAACGAGTTGCAAGATTTATTGGAGAAGGGCTTCATCCGACCGAGTATCTCTCCATGGGGAGCTTTGGTTTTATTCCTCAAGAAGAAAGATGGTAGCATGTGGATGTGCATTGACTATCGCGAGCTCAATAAGCTGACCGTAAAGAACCGGTATCTGTTATCAAGGATCGATGAGCTGTTCGATCAACATCAGCTGGTTTTCAAGGATAGACCTGCGGTTTGGTTACCACCAACAGAAGGTGAAGAACAAGACATTCCTAAGACAACATTTCGTATGCGTTATGGACATTACGAATTTCTCGTCATGACCTTTGGATTAACCAACGCGCCAGCTACCTTTATGGACCTTATGAATCGGGTATGTGGGCCGATGTTGGACAAATCGGTAATAGTGTTCATTGATCACATCTTGATTTCTTCAAAAAATGAAGAAGAACATGCCAATCACATTCGAGAAGTATTAGAGATGCTCAGAAGTGAGAAGTTATATGCTAAGTTCTCTAAATGTGCATTTGGCTTCCAGAAGTTCAATTTCTGGGTCATGTGTTAATCCCGAGGGGATCAGGGTGGACCCTGCTAAGGTTGAAGCGGTGATGCAATGGGAACCTCCAAAGATGCCATCTGAGATTCGTAGTTTCTTAGGCCTGGCAGGTTACTATAGGAGGTTCATCTAGGATTTCTCCAAGATAGCGTCTCTTTTGACTAAGGTGACCCGGAAGGACGTGATTTATGAATGGGGTACTTATGAGGAGAACGCCTTCCTAGAACTAAAGTTGAGGTTAACTCAAGCCCCTATCTTGACGTTACCTAAGGGAACGAGGACCTGGTAGTCTACTCAGATGCCTTGTATGTAGGATTGGGTTGCGTGTTGATGCAACAAGGGAAGGTGATAGCCTATGCTTGAAGATAGCGTCATAAAGCTATGGGAACGAGCACCAAAAGCCATATGGGAAGATCCAGCCTTTGGATATTCTTGAATGGAAATAGGAACACATCATAATGGACTTCGTCATAAAGCTACCTCACACAGCGAGAGGGAGCGACGCGATCTGGGTGATTGTTGACTGTTTAACAAAGAGCATCCATTTCCTACCAATTCGTGAGACGTTTTCCTCTGAGAGATTGGCTGAAGTATTTATCAAGGAGATCATGACTCGTTACGACATGCCAGTGTGTATCGTTTCGGATAGGGACACGTGGTTTACGTCCAAGTTCTGGAAGACGTTTCACGACTCAATGGGGACTAGACAACATATTAGTATGGCTTACCACCCCCAGACAGATGGTCAGTCAGAAAGAACGATTCAGACTTTAGAAGACATTCTACGAGCCTATGTAATCGACTTTGGAGGAAGTTGGGATGAGCATTTACCGTTGGTGGAATTCTCCTATAATCATAGTTACCATGGCAGCATTGGTATGCCACCTTATGAGATGCTATATGGTAGGAAGGGTAGAACGCCCGTGTGTTAGGGTGACATTGAACAAAAGGAATTAGGATGTCTTGAAGTGATTGAGGTCACAACCTAGAAGTTGGGTAAGATTAAGGCATTCATGAAAGTCGGACAGGATCGCCAAAAGTCTTATGCTGATAAGAAGCATACACAGATAGAGTTTAAGGTTGGCGACAAGGTTATGCTCAAGGTATCTCCCTCGAAAGGGATCATTAGGTTTCAAAAAAAGGGAAAGTTAAGCCCAAGGTTTGTAGGGCAATTCCGTATTGTCGCGAGGGTAGGGGAAGTGGCCTACAAATTAGAACTACCCGATGAGTTGAGTGGAGTTCACCTTACCTTCCATGTATCTCATCTTAGGAAATGTCTAGCAGACAATGATGGAGTTGTACTATTAGAAGACATAGAAGTCGATGAACGACTGAACTATGTAGAGCAGCCGGTGGCCATCCTTGATTTGAAAGAGAAGCACTTATGTAATAAAGTGGTTCCGCTAGTACAAGTATAGTGGAGACACATAAAAGGATCAGAATCTATGTGGGAGACCGAGGAGGAGATGAGGAAATTTCGTCCTTAATTATTTGATGACTGACAGGTTTTAAGGATGAAACCTAAATAAGTGGGGGAGACTTGTAACACCCCAAAAAGTCAAAACGAGTCATCGATGATAATGGGCTTAATTAGTGGGTATTTAATAAATGAAGGAAATGGGTTATGGGCTAAATTAGACTTATAGGCAAGAGCCTAGGTGATTAGGGCCTATAATCAGCACCATCTTCATCATTTGAACCCTAGCCATCAAAATTCATAGAGAGAGAAAGTAGAGATAGAAAGTGAAGAAAACGAAAGATTTGGAGCTCAATGGTTAAGAGATTGAAGATCTGGGTGTTGGAGCATCAAACCATAAGAAAGGAGCAAAAAATCTAGCTAAGAATCGGCCTTTAAACAATTCTGTAGATCAAACCCGGATTCAAGGGTTTTGGGTTTTGAAAAGTTGCAAAGAATCGCATAAATGTCAAATTTTTACATATGAAAACATGTACGACTACACTATGTAGAGTAGCCGGTGGCCATCTTTGATTGGAAAGAGAAGCACTTACGTAATAAAGTGGTTCCGCTAGTACGAGTACAGTGGAGACACAAAAAAGTATCAGAATCTACGTGGAAGACCGAGGAGGAGATGAGAAAATTTTATCCTTAATTTTTTGATGACTGACAGGTTTCGAGGACAAAATCAAAATAAGCGGGGGAGACTTGTAACACCCCAAAATGTCAAAACGAGTCATCGATGATAATGGATTAATTAGTGTGTATTTAATAAAGGAAGGAAATGGGTTATGGGCTAAATTAGACTAATGGGCGAGAGCCTAGGTGATTAGGGCCCATAATGAGCCCTTTAACCCATCTAATGAGCCACCATCTTCCTTATTTGAACCCTAGCAACAAAAATTCATAGACAGAGAAACTAGAGAGAGAAAGTGAAGAAAACTCAAGATTGGGATCTCAAAGGTTAAGATAACGATGATGTGGGTGTTGGAGCATCAACTCATAAGAAAGGACCAACAAATCCACGTAAGAATCAGCCTTTAAACCCTTCTGTAGATCAAACCCGGATTCTAAGGTTTTGGGTTTTGAAAAGTTGCAAAGAATCATATAAAGGTCACATTTTTAGATATGAAAACATGTAAAAAGCTTAGATATAGCCTCATGGATGATAAACTAAGAGATTGGACGTAAAAGGTTGCAATTTTGGGTTAAAAATAGGTTGGTTCGTAATTTTATGCGATTTGCGAAACTATCTTGCATCCAGCGAAATTGCATATTCAAGCTGCGAAACTGTGGGTTTCTGCGAAACTATAGTTTCGCAGTTAATTTCGCAGCCATGGAATTCCAACGAAAGTTAGGCAAAACTACCATGTGAAATTGGCAATGAAACTCCTCAACGGAACTAGCAGTGAAGCTGTCAGCGAAACTCCTTATCAGGCAGCTAAATTAACAGCGAATTTAGGCAGAAATTAACCCCTTTAGGTTTTAACTTATTTGCAGGCCTTGTAGTGTGATCCTAGCCTAGAAGGCTTAGTTTAGAGGTTACTCACGGTATTCTGGTGAGTTCTAGATCCCCTTATTTGTAAGTATTTCTATATTTTTGGGTTATTATGCATACAAAATATACATTTTAAATGGCCGAGATTTTATGAGGTTTTAATAGGACAGCACGCCTCAGCGAGGGGCGTTGCCCCTTGGACCCCACTAGGGGCTGTTGCCCCTAGGACCCCGCTGTCAGGGGCTGTCGCCCCTGTACACCCACTGTCCCGTGAAGGGTCGGTTATGTTTTATGATGAATAGCACTTGGAATGTTATGTACTTTTTAAGTTATGTATTATATATTAAAGTGGAAGATGATATTAACGAAAAGTGAAACTTAATGAATGTTACCCCTGGGCCCTTATGATAATGAAAAGTCTTGCAAGCACTATGATAGACTCCACTTACGTGAGTCTGATGAATGATGATTGATCCGCATTCATGAGTGGGCTATGTGCCTTGCATTGTGAATCAACTGTCGTGGGTTAGCTACCATGATGATGTGTACCGATAGGGATCGACATTCGTTGTCGGTCAACATGGAGCTCTTGCTTTGTGCAATCTCGTTTATGATGAATGGAAATATATGAAAGAATGTAAGATAATGAACAACATATTAAGACGCAAAATGTTATGTATTATGATGTATGTGTGGTCATTATATGAAGGATAAAGTTTATATTTTCTTATTTACCTAAACTAGAACTCACTCAGCAAAGCTGACTTTTATGCATAATAGTTGGCATGTAAATGTTGACGCTAAGGATGACACTAGGGAGCTACTTGGAGAACAATGGACGGTATTCCTGTTTACGAAATCTTTTATTGTAATTTAAGACAAAGTAATATGTTTTATTTACAAATGAAGGACAAATGTATGAGTACAATATGATTTCCAAGTTTTCAATGACTGTCTAATTATTTCCGCTACGTTGTTTTGTTATTAAAATGATTTTATGCTATGATTAACCAACTGTGAAGCTTCCCGGGAATGGGGCCTTACAACTCACATGGAAAAAAAAGTTCCACCAATTGCTAGAGTGGTAAGAGATAGGTTATGTTCATCAAACTATGTTGAGGAAGTTGAAAGTTATAGAGTCCATGCTCAACAACTGGCTCATAAAGTCAAAGAAACAATGATTTTGAATGAATCACATGTAAGAAAACAAAAATTATATCAAATCAAAAGTAACTCTTTACCAAAGATTTAGATAAACTTGTTTCAGAATAATACATCCTAAAACCCAAGTTGAGCATCTGACTACTTCCTTAACAAAATCCATGGCTGATCATGCATCAACTGAAGTGAAATTCAGAAGTTTCAGTTTTCATCTCAGCAATATGAGAAACTATTAAATTCTCACATTTAGTAAAATAACATGTATGGGTTGGGATATATTGTTGTTGCACCTCCTATCAACAATAGTTACTCACCATTACCTAAATCTATGACAAACAACTTCTCAAATCATTTTATGCCTTGCATTAAGTTTGAAACAAACTCTAATCAACAAGTTAAACAAAATGAAACTGAGGTGAATGAAATGAGTCTTCTAAATCAGAAAATATTAAACAAAATGACTCATAATATAAATTTGATGAGTGTGATGATTTGGATGATTCTGATGAACATGATGATGATCTACTGAACATTGGTAAAAATGTTGCTCTTGAAACAATCATTCCAAAAGTTCTTGAAGAATCAAAGTTGCCATATCCACTAAGACAAAGAAACACGCTAAAGACTATTTGCAAGAGAATAGCTCAATTAAATGAAGGTCTTCAAGAACAACATCAGCAACAAAAACCTTCAAAGGAAGAGATAGAAAAGTGTGCATCTATTCAGAAAGTACACACATCTTCCATAGAAAAAGGAAAGAAGAATCAATCAGCACAACTTACTAAAAAGAAATCTTCTTTAGTAGCAGATCTACGGAAAACCAAATCCACTGAATGAGTAAATGATCTACGAAAGTCAAAATTAGCAGCAAACTAATCAAAGGCCTCAAAAGCTAAAAAATGATAAATCAACTGAAAAATTAGAGAAGGATGCAAAGCCTCAAAAGTTGACAAAGAAGAACAAAGCAGTCAACTCTGATGAAGAATTAGAGGATATGTATTGCAAATGGTGTGATATGAAAAATCACAATACTCAAGATTGTTATTTCAGATATGAAAAATCACAATACTGAAGATTGTTATTTCAGTAGCTATTGTTCCATTTGCAATATGAACAATCATATGACATCTGACTGTTACATGAACAAACTTTGTGCTATTTGCAATAAAAATATCCATTCGACTTAGGAATGTTATTTCAATAAAAAGAACAAGACAAATATCACAAAGAAGAAACAATCTCGTAAAGCTGAATCAGACACTCAATCTACTTATAGTGAAAAAACCTCAAAATCTAAGAAGCAGCAACAAAAACCAAAGGATAAAACATCCACTGATGTTGAACCTTTGAAGAAAAGAACAACCTTTCAGCAATCAAATACACCTCACAAAAGGGTGGATTTGACTAAAAAAGAAACAAAACCACATGATGCTTTCTTTGATAATTTTGAAAAGGGAACTCATGTACCTCATTCAAAATCAAAAGATGATGAAACTTTTCACAACAAGGCTCATCATCAAAATCAAAACAACAAACCAATAAAGAAAATATGAATGAAGAAGAGAATGAGAAACCAAGAGCTAGTTCAAGAACCTCATCTTCAACAGAATCATCCTCACTTGAAACAACTCAGAATGAATCAATTAAATCCAAAATTAATACTAAAACTTCAAGACTTATTCATGAAGGAGTAACAATTTTAGATATTGCTCGCAAACCCAAGACATTAAGGCTTTGGTTGTCAATTCTAATTGATTTTTTTTGTGTACAGGAACAATCTTAGAGAGCTGGCAACAAGTGGTATCTTGACAGTGGTTGTTCCAGGCATATGACAGGAAACCGTACTCTTTCCATGACTTCAAGCATACAATGCTTCATATGTGGCATTTGGTGGGGATAAGAAGGGAGGTAAAATAGTTGGTGAAGGAATGGTAACTAATGGTGTGCTAAATTTGAGAAAGTAAACTATTGTGAAAATTTACAATATAATTTACTGAGTATGTCTCAAATTTGTGGTCAAAATTATACCACATTATTTGATAACACTAATTGTTATATTCTTAAGCCAGGTTTTCTAGTACCAGAAGATTGGATCCTTCTTAAAGCATCAAGAAAAGGAAACACATATGTTTCGGATATGAACAACACTTCACTCACAAGACATGAAACATGCCTCCTATCCAAATCATCAGAAGATGAATCTCAATTGTGGCATAGAAGGCTTGTTCATTCTAACATGAAGAACATGAACAAATTGGTGAAAAATGACGTAGTCATTGGGTTGCCAAAGAAAGAATTTCATTTTTCTAACCATTGTCCTTCATGTTATGAAGGAAGACAACATAGAGTGTCTCATAAATCCAAAATTATCAATACAAAACACTAGACCACTCAAATTGTTTCACATGGATCTGTTTGGTCCAACTAATGTGATGAGCATTGAAAAGAAGCAATATTGTTTAGTGATAGTGGATGATTTCCCTAGATTCACATGGGTCTTCTTCTTAAAACAAAAGAGTGAAACATCAGAAACATCAATGGACTTTGTCATCAAGATTGAGAATCAACTTGATTTAAAAGTTAAAATATTTAGGAGTGATAATGGGACTGAATTTGTTAAAACTGACTTACATTTTTTGCAGGAATAAAGGTATTGCAAGACAATTCAGTGCACCAAGAACTCAATAGCAGAATGGAGTTGCTGAAAGAAGAAATAGAACACTTATTGAAGCAGCCAGAACAATGCTAGCTAATTCACAATTGCCAATCACCTTTTTGGGCTGAAGTAGTGAATATAGCATACAATGTGCAAAATAGGACATTGATTGTAAAAGAACATAATCAAACACCTTATGAGCTTTTATTAAAAAGAAAACCTTATATAGGATATCTTAGAGATTTTGGGTGTCATGTATCTGTTTTAAACACAAAAGAACTATTGGGAAAAATTTTCAGAAAAAGCCCATGATGGTTTCTTTGTTGGATATTCTTCAACATATAAATCTTATAGAATTTACATTCCATAGCATAACATTGTGGAAAAAACTCCTAATGTATCATTTGATGAGTCCTTATTTCCTAAATCTATAAAAGGATCTTCTTTTTTGTTCGATATAGATGCTGTTACAGATTTATTTAACTCAGGTTATTTGAATAATGCAGGATCTGATGATACACACTATCTATTTGTTCCCCTTAATATGAATGGAGTATCACTATCTGCTCATCCTCCAAGAAAACACTCATCAAGTATCATGGAACAAGAAACAACAACTAACAATCATGATGTTACACAAGTCCAGCCTCATGCACATACATCTTGAGATGAAAACACTTCATCCACAGCTGCTACTTCTACATCCGCAGATACGTGTCATGCATCCAGAGATATGAATAATGTCTTAACAGGTGTTCCATGTTTTCAAGAAGATATGACAAACATTATAGATGATTCAGCGAATCCTCGTACATCATCCGTAGAAGTTCCTTTAAGTCCTACGAAAGAACAAATTGCTTCCGGTGAAGTTCCTCCGGAAGATATTATTGATGCTCCTGATGATCAGACTTAGGAAAGTCATTCCATACCCAATTTTGAACAAGAGAAACACTTTGATTACTTCCTAAATTCATCGGCTGGATTGAATCCATCTGCATCAATAAAAATGAGTAACTTGTAATCATCTATTCCAGTTGAATCTACTCCAACAACAAGAATTCATAAGACCCATCCGTTACACAACATTATTGGTGATCTTAGTAAAAGAACAACAAGAAGTAAAGATAGAGCTGTAAAAATCTATCTTTTCACTTGTTTTCTTTCATAAGTTTTTCCTCCAAACATCACAGCTGCTCTTAAGGACAATAGCTGGATTGAAGCTAGCAGGGTTAACCATGGTAGAGATGACAAAAAACTTGAATCTAATAGGAAAATTTCAAATCTAAAATTTTCTTGATCAAGTAAGATAAAGGTTAGACACCAAATGAGAAATGAGATTGTAGTTATTCCATGTCTCATGCTCAGCTAGATATCTATCACAGGAATAATTGATAGCGGACCATACAGCATTATGTTAAAACAAATGGCTTACTTGAATGGATGTTGAGGATGATATTAAGTTTTACATCATTTGGGGCAACGAGATGTTACAAGAAATCCAACATTATCTACGTTGAATCTTGTGCAAATGAGAGATTCTTGTAAAAATGTCTACGTCTCAACATGAAACAATATTGCTCTGATATATAATTCCAAAAGGTCACGCACTTAGCTATTATTTCACATACGTGTTTAAACTTGATTTCAACACGTGCACCTGATTGATGTCAAATATTTTATTATTAAGTTAAATAATAATATTAAATGAATTATTTTCATATAGTATTAGGGTAATTTATATAACATAAATGAATTATTTTCATATAGTATTAGGGTAATTTATATAACATTAAATGAATTATTTTCATATAGCTGGATTGAAAGCAGAAAGTTTGGAATCTAGTTGACTTACCAGAAGGACAACATCCAATTGGAACAATATGGCTCTTCAAAAATAAACTAGATGACAGAGGTATTATTATAAGAAGCAAAGCAAGGTTGATTGCACAAGGTTACACACAAGAAGAACGAATAGACTATGATGAAGTATTTGCACCAGTTGTAATAATTGAAGCCATAAGAGTATTCCTATCATATGCATCATATAAGAAGTTTACTATACATCAAAATGGTTGTTAAATGTGCTTTCTTGTATGGGAAAATTGATGAGGAAGTCTATGTATCACAATCTCCTGGATTTGAAGATCCTCATTACCCACATACGGTATATAAGCTTGACAAAGCGTTGTATGGTCTTCATCAAGCACCAAGAAAGTGGTATGAAAAATTATCTTTTTTCTTGCTCAAGCATGGATACAAAAGAGGAACCATTCATCAGACTCTCTTTCTCAAATAAGAACATCAAGATCTCTTAGTTGTTTAAATTTATGTTGATGACATTATATTTGGCTCAACTAACTAGAGATTATGTGTAATATTTGAAGAGTTGATGAAATCTGAGTTTTAGATGAGTTCAATGGGATAATTAACTTTCTTCCTTGGTCTACAAGTTCATGAGAAGACAAATGACATTTTCATCAATCAGGAGACGTACATACATCAAATATTGAAGAAGTATAACCTTGCTAATAAATCTTCATGCAAAACACTAGCCTGAACAATTTATAAAATTATACCTGATCCTACAGGAAAATATGTTGATCAAAGATTATATAGATCAATGATAGGATCACTTATGTATTTACTGCCCGTAGACCTGACATTATGTTTGTTGTGTGTGTTTGTGCTAGGTACCAATCAAATCCAAAATAGTCTCATCTGAATGCTGTGAAGAGGAAATTCAGATATCTAAAAGGAAAACCTGCTCAAGGACTTTGGTATCCAAAGGATGGTGATTTTACTCTGTACTAATATTCAGATAGTAACTATCGAGGTTACAACAATAACAGAAAATCATCAACTCGTGGGTGTCAGTTCATAGGCTCAAGCCTAGTTTCATGGCAGTGCAAGAAGCAAACGAATGTATTTGTATGCACAACTGAGGCTCAGTACATAGCTGCTTCAAGTGCTTTGGTTGCAAAACCAATTACTTGATTATGGTTACTAAAGGGTTTGTTAGAAGATAAAATCAAAGTTTAACCTCTTAAACTTTCTGAAAAATGCAATGGATATATATTTTGAAACATTATTATAAAACTGAAAAATCATGTTCTTTAGGTGACAAATATATGTATAAAACAAACCCATATTCCAAAGGATCATATTATGTGAATAAGCAAGCTATGAAAACATAAAACGAGCAATATGGACAGCCATATAAAGGCTGCCATAAACTACCTTTCAACAGCTCAAAAGGGTCGAAAATCTTTGAAGATGATGATGATTTTTGAGCAGCATCCTTCAAGGTGGAGGACCTCAAGCTTGTAATACCCACAAAGTCTTCAAACACCTAGCTTGTTAGGAATCTTGACACCAAAGTTCTACACCAAGGAACCTTCAAAACACGAAATTTTCAGCCTCTTTTTGAGCTGGAAAAATCCGAAAATAGTCTAGCCTTGTAGAGAACTTTTGTTGCTTAAGTGTGTGTTAGAGAAGGTGAGATTGTGGAAGAGTGTTCAAGTGAGTAATGTCACTCAACAACCAAGACAAAAGATGGGTGTTTCAAGGCCAATGGCGGCCGAATTTGCCCATTTCAAATGGGTTCCCCACCCATTTCAAGTTTTATAAAATTAACTCTTTCAATCCCTTAAATTTATAAAATTAAAACCTATTTTAATTTTATAACATTAACACAATTTTATTACATTATTTAACCAACTTAAAGAATGAAACAAATAAATATCTCACGAACAAATTATCCATATAATGTTACTCTATCACAAAAGCAATAATCTAGAAAATCCGTTTTCTAAATTGGTGTCAATATTTATTTGTATGATCTTATCAACAAACAATATTTATTGGTGTATGTTGGCTTGTTATTGGGTATGACCCGCCTTGGATCATAACGTACTAACCACATCAATCTTGTATGTGTCTTGGGCATATGAGGTCCAACAATCTCCTACTTGCACAAGATTCATAGAAGATTGATCCAAGCACTACCCTAACAACGGTTTACTACCCCTTAACACGTATGACAAAGTGCCATTCAATAACATCATCTCCTTCAAGTACCATACTTGACATGTTTTAGGTAAATCAATCATCTATCCCTTTGTCGCAGATGTCATGTTAAATCCTAGAGACACAGAGTGATCATTCTCCATTGATTTAACTTTATCAGGCCTTAGACATCTTACTCTCAACGAATAAGAGGGGAAAATCCCTCTTGACTACCTACGTCTCTCATAATTACCTTATATCATACCTGAAACCAGACTTATGTACTGCCATATTTCAGAACAGTGAAGAACTGAGTCAAGGTATAATATTTGGTAAATATCTAGACCCAATATGTATCTCAGGTCAGAGGATACCAAATGATGTTCGCCTTTACTCAAAATTACTTATGATCAATCAGGAAGATTCTATGTAGTAATATTTGAGATGCAGGTCAGTCCAATATTTGCATCCCACAAATATCTATGAACCTTGGCAGCAACCTTTTGCTCTATATTCATCCATATGAATATCTACCAATCCAAATTCATAACAATCTTACCCTCATACTTGTTCCCACAACTCTGAACGACTATGGACATTTAGAGTAAACAATTTACTCATGGATTAAACATGCTAAATTGGAATATTAATTGAAACATTATAACCAAATAATTTTATTCAAATAATAAAAAGTTCCACATATCCAAATACAAAGTTACAGATCAAATCCAATCACTAGAATATCGAAGTCCCATGGCACAAGTATGACCTTCATGCTTTGCCTTTTCAAGGAGCTTCGTGAGAGGATCCGCAATGTTTTGATCCGTGTGAACTTTGCGAATACATATCTTTCAATTTTCAACTTCATCTCGTATGTAGTTGAATCTCCGCTCAATGTGCCTAGTCTTCTCATGAGCACGAGGTTCCTTGATTTGGGTAATCGCACCCTCGTTATCACAAAAGATCTCTAGGGGGTCCTGAATGGAAGGGACGACCCCTAGATCGGCAATGAATTTCTTCAACCATGCAGCTTCTTGAGCTGCCAGTGAGGCGATGACGTATTCAGATTTTGTAGTTGATAAAGCCACAACATCCTGTTTGGAGCTCTTCCAAGATACCGCTCCTCCATTCAGAATCAAAATATATCCCGATTGTGATCGTTAATCATCATGATCGGTTTGGAAATTCGCATCCGTGTAATCTTTTAAAACGAGTTCCTCACCACTAGATCCATAGATTAGGAACATACCTTTTGTCCTCCTTAGGTACTTAAGTATGTTCTTAACAGCCATCCAATGACTGTTTCCAGGATTTTGCTGGTATCGGCTTGTCATGCTTAAGGCGCATGACACGTCCAGTCGAATGCATATCATTGCATACATGATGGATCCAATAGCATATGCGTATGGGATTGCCTTCATTTTATCTTGCTCATCCTTTGAGCTAGGACATTGAGTCGTACTCATTATCGTTCCTCTTTGAATAGGTACCGCACCTTTCTTAGAGTTCTCCATCTTGAACCTTTTCAAGATTTTATCAATGTATGCACTTTGATTTAAACCAACAACCGCGTTGATCTATCCATATAGATCTTTATTCCCAGAATATAGGCGGCTTCACCAAGATCCTTAATGGAGAAATAGCTTCCAAGCCAGGCTTTTACACCCTCCATGGTTGGAATGTCATTTCCAAATAGTAGGATGTCATCGACATATATACTAGGAAAATGATGATGCTCCCACTAGCTTTCTTATATACACATGCTTCATCAACGTTTTTGATGAACCCAAATTTGGTTATTTCATCATCAAATTGGTGATTCCAACTTCTTGATGCTTGTTTCAATCCATAGATTGATTTCTTTAACTTGCATACTTTATTAGGATGTTTTGGATCGACAAAACCTTGAGACTAAACCATATAGACATCTTCCTCAAGATATCCATTTAGGAAAGCGGTTTTGACATCCATTTGCCAAATGATAATGAGCAGCTATGGCGAACAATATCCTTATAGACTTTAGCATCACAACAGGTGAGAAGGTTTCATCATAATCAACCCATTGAGTTTGAGTGAAACCTTTTGCTACAAGTCTAGCCTTATAAGTATCCAAGTTTCCATGCATATCGGTTTTCTTCTTGAAAACCCACTTACTTCCAACTACTTTGGAGTTAAGAGGTGGTACAACCAAGTCCCATACTTGATTGTCATGCATGGATTGCATCTCAACGCTCATGGCCTCGAGCCATTTGGCACAATCCGAATTGAACACTGCATCATGGTATGTGGTTGGTTCATCTGAATCTACCACACTGCATCATTCAGGTGGATTACTAGTTCTACCACTTCTGCGAACGTTTTGTGTGTATTGATCAACCACATGATCATCTTCAACATCCTCATGTTGAGTGCTAGTTTCAACCAAATGTGCATCGGGTTGTGGTTCTTTATCCTCCTCAAGATCCACTGTTCTACTGCTAGTTCCTTCCATAAGGAACTTTGCTTCTAAGAACTCACCCTTTCTGGCAACAAACACCTTTTGTTCCAGTGGATCATAGAAATAATATCCCATAGAATCTCTAGGATATCCAACAAAGATACACTTGGTGGATCGGACTTCCAATTTGTTTGGGGGGGAGTCTTAACATAAGCCTCACAACCCCATACCCTTATGTATGATAGAGATGGAACTCTTCCATGCCATATCTCAAATGGTGTCCTTTCCACCTTTTTGGTTGGGTCGATATTAGAATACGGGCCGCTGAGAGCAAAGCAAAACCCCAAAATGATAGAGGTAATGTGCTTCTAGCCATCATAGATCGGACCATATCCAATAAGGTTCGATTCGTCCTCTGAGACACACCATTATGTTGTGGTGTTCCAGGTGGAGTGAGTTGTGAGACAATCCCACAACTCCTAAGATGATCTTGAAAAGCATCACTTAGGAATTTACCTCCTCTATCGGTGCAGAGAGCTTTAATCGACTTGTTGAGTTGATTTTGTACTTCATTTTGAAAGATCTTGAACATTTCAAAACCTTCATCTTTGTGTCTTAACAGGTACACATACCCATAGCGACTATAATCGTCGGTAAAGGTAATGAATTATCTTTCACCATTCCTAGTCATTGGCTTAAAAAGGACCATATACATCCGAATGTATGATTCCTAACAAATCTTTTGCCCTTTCGTTAGTCCCACTAAAGGGTGCCTTAGTCATTTTACCTTGTAAACAAGACTCACACACATCAAATGAATCACATTCACTTGTTTTTAAAAGACATTCTTTTGTAGTGTTTGAATTCTTTTCTTGTTTATATGACCAAGACGACAATGCCAAAGATAGGTATCACTCAAATCCAACTTGAGTTTCTTGGTGCTATTTTGGTACAATGAACTATTTAAAGTATTTTCATGATCCAATTCATAAACACCATTAATGGGAATAGCTTTAAAGTAGAACATATCATTTAAAGAAACATGAATATCTTTTTCAACAAATGATAATACATATCCAAATTGTTTTAATAGGGCTACATAAATAATATTCCTAGTCAAACTAGGAGCATACAAAACATTGTTCAAAATTACTTCCAAACCATTTAGAAGTTTCAAGATGTAGTCACCACGGGCTTCAACTTGAACTTTAGCCCCATTGCCCATGTAGAGGCTAACATCCCCTTTGTTGAAGTTACTACTTCTTTTGAACCCCTACAACAAATTGCAAATGTGAGTTCCACATGCTGTATCTAATACCCCTGTGTTAGAGGATGTCATGTTTAAATCAATATGGATCATGTAAATTGTACCTGAGGTTTGCCCAACATCCCTCTTTGCTTTCAACTCTTGGAGATGGACATGACAATTTCTTGCCCAATGTCCAATCTTCCCACACTTGAAGCATGGGTCATTAGTAGCAACCTTTTTCTTCTTCTCTTGTGGTTTGGGTGGCACCCTTACCACCCCTTTCCCTTTTCCCTATACGGGTCCCTTGCCCTTGGCAACCTTTGCCTTGGGTGTGGGATGAGGCCTTTTCTTGTTCCCACCTTCATTGATGGCGAGAACGGGTAAAACCATTTTACCTATGGCCGCCTCGGCCGTTTTGAGCATTGAGTGAAGCTCACCAATGCTTTTGTCCCAAGCATTCATGTTGTAGTTCAACACGAATGTCTCCAACTTCTTGGTAAGGCCATTGAGGATCAAATCCGTGGCCAATTCCTTGGAGACAAGACAATTAAGCCTTTCAAGGCGGTCAATGTGGCTTTTCATCTTAAGTACATAAGATGAAACCGATTGGCTCTCATCCATACGACATGCATGGAGTGCTCAAACCGTTTCAAAGCGCTCAACCCTCACTTGCTGTTAGAACGTTTCCTTCAGCTGGGTTATCTCCGTGATGTTCATACTCCTTTTAGAGATCCGGAGTCATGCTCACCAGCATGAGACACGACACTTGGACGGAGTCCTTAGTGTACTTGAGCCGATCGTTATAGGCCTCCACATCATCCTCAGTAGGTTGATCGGGGATAGGGTCATCTAAAATATATGATCGTCTCTCTTGCTTGAGAATGATTCTCAAGTTTCGATACCAATCAATGAAATTGTTATGATTTAGACGTTCCTTTTGGACAATCGCTCGTAATGATTGGGCGGACGCGGATGAATTTTCATGAATATCATTATTGGTGGCCATCTACAAACTTTAACAAAGATCTATTTTAGTATTTTTGATATTTCTATTTTTAATAATTAATACCTTTTAAGGTCATTTTCATATTAAAATCTAGAACCCAACATTACATTTAAATTGTGGTTAGGTGACCTTTATCCCATGATTTAAATTAATAAGGTGGTTAACGGTTGACGGTTGCAACCATTTGCAACTTCTAGAGGTATGGGATCGACTTTCAACATCATATGTAAAGTCGGCATGTTAATCCCATCAAAACCATTGGAAAACCATATTGTAGGTGATCCATTTAACATGGTTTGCAAATCATGTTACCCTACTTGCACACACATGTGAGTTTACCAACATAAGTGGTTAGGTGACCTTTATCCCACCAATGTGCTATCCCCACCTTAAGTCACAAGTTCCCTCTAAATGGTTAGGTGACCTTTATCCCATTAAAAGTTTCCAAATGACTCAAGTGTTGTGCAAAAGGACGATGTTAAACTTGTTGGTAAAGAATTTAAAGTTTTCATTAAATCTAGACTTTGAAAACTCTATGTACCTTGTAATTGCATCCTTACAAATACTTGGTACTCTATGGTTCTTTTAATAAAACCCATTTTATTATGAAATCATTAGTCCTTTTAATAACCATTTATTAACACTTAATGATTAAGAACCATTTTTATATTAGCTTGTTAAGATCAATTTTATTAAGATTGTTTATCATATCCAATATCACATAATCATTCAAAAAAATCACAATCAAACAAGCATAATATAAACAACCACATGTGCATAACCATAGCTACTATTGTGACCACACTTGTTTGCCATCACAAGTGTGGTCATTTGGTTTTTGCTAAGGGTTACCAAAAAACACAAAATAGAGATTACAATGGATCTCCCACTTGATGTCGCATCTGTATGCTTCAAGTCCACTTTGTGTCTACCTTTTGTGCTTCCTTCCCGAGCATCTTCTTTTACAAAATATATATCCTAATACATATTTTCTAGTAAAAGAAAAATACTCTAATCTATTATTACATCCCAATGAACAAATAGATAATTACAAGCACAAAACTTTACAACCCAATTGAATGAATATAATCAAATAAATACATTCTTTCAAACCAAACAACACAAGGTCAAGCTAGGTTATGCACTATCAAATGAACCATTACAAACATCATACAATAAACAAAATAAACCACATCAAACCCCAAATTTTCCGCCAACATAAACTGAAAATTAGGGTTTGTTTGTCCGATCAAACAACAACCAAACATATCAACCAATTGACATTCCTATCTTTCAAAGTTTAATCATAAGCATGAAGATATAACTTTGAAATATTGAATCAACCAAAACAGCCTCTAATGAGTGAATAAACATCCTTTAAAACCGATTTTTAATGGACAAAACAAGCAAGCTATCCACATAACCAGCTCTTGATGACATTGAAGGGTTGTTAGAAGATAAAATCAAAGTTTAACATCTTAAACTTTCTGAAAAACACAGTGGATATATATTTTGAAACATGATTATAAAACTGAAAAATCATGTTCTTTAGGTGACAAATATATGTATAAAACAAACCCATATTTCAAAGGATCATATTATGTGAATAAGCAAGCTATGAAAACATAAAACGAGCATTATGGACAGCCATATAAAGGCTTCCATAAACTACCTTTCAGCAACTCAAAAGGGTTGAAATCTTTGAAGATGATGATAGTTTTTGAGCAACAATCCTTCAAGGTGGAGGACCTCAAGCTTGTAATACCCACAAGGTCTTCAAACACCTAGCTTGTTAGGAAGCTTGACACCAAAGTTCCACACCAAGGAACCTTCAAAACACGAAATTTTCAGCCTCTTTTTGAGCTGGAAAAATCCGAAAATAGTCTAGCCTTGTAGAGAAATTTTGTTGCTTAAGTGTGTGTTAGAGAAGGTGAGATTGTGGAAGAGTGTTCAAGTGAGTAATGTCACTCAAGAACCAAGACAAAAGATGGGTGTTTCAAGGCCAAGGGCGGCCGAAATTGCCAATTTTAAATGGGTTTCCCACCCATTTCAAGTTTTATAAAATTAACTCTTTCAATCCCTTAAATTTATAAAATTAAAAACTATTTTAATTTTATAACATTAACACAATTTTATTTGTCATTATTTAACCAACTTAAATAATGAAACAAATAAATATCTCACGAACAAATTATCCATATAATGTTGTTCTATTACAAAAGCAATAATTTAGAAAACCTGTTTTCTAAATTGGTGTCAATATTTATTTGTATGATCTTATCAACAAACAAATATTTATTGGTGTATGTTTGGCTTGTTATTGGGTATGACCCGACTTGGATCATAACGTACTAACCACATCAATCTTGTATGTGTCTTCGGCATATGAGGTCCAACAGTTACAACATCCTTCATACTGTAGTTTACATTGACAACCCAACTGCTATGTTTTTTACTGCTAATCTAGTGCAACATAGTAAAACAAAACACATTGAAATAAGATAGCATTTTTTGAGAGATTGCTTAGAAAAAGATTTTATCAAGTTAGTCAAAGTGGATACAACAAATGAGCTTGCTCATTTATTCACTAAAACGTTTGATTCAGTTAGATTTAATTTTCTAATTGAGTCTCTAGGTATGATTAACTTAGATTAATCATTATAACAAGAAAAGCATGTGTCTATCCTTGTAAACACTTATGATAATAATAAAAATATATTAAAATTTATCCTTGACAAGAATTACAGTTACCTTCAAAAGAAACTTTTGAAACATCTTTCGAAGCTTAGAATAAAAAATAAAAAATGTATTGCCTTACTATATGTGTCTTTTAATTCTACGTAACATATGTTTGAGAAGTGATAGTACACTATGCCTTTGCTTCTTCTTGAATTTTTAAGAATCATTAAAATCTGATCGAGTTTCTTGATATGTGAGTAGGTTCATCTGTGTGGAAACTACACTAAGTGCATGCCACACATAATATAAAGTAACTGTTTGTGGGAGACTTCACATTGAGGAAACAACAAGTAAGTCTTATTTTGATGTGACCAAATCACTCATTTAAGAACACTATGTACCAACACTTTATCATGTCTATCTTTGCAATTCATATTCCCTTTGTTTTGTGTAAACAAAGACCTCGGTGTATGAAAAGATCACGATCCTCATCAACCCTCTGTTTTGTGTAAACAAAGACCTGGGTTTATGGCACCTTTGTTTTATGAATGTAAAGACCTGGTGACCTGTTGATAATCATATCTAAGCTCTCTAAAGAAACTTCTATGATCAACTGTATATTAAATTTAGAGCTTCTACATCAATGCATTAATGAGATGTCAAATGCATCTCAAAATAGAACTTATAACTTAAAGTACATAATTTCTAGGTGTGAAAAGGTGATGAATTGACTCACAAAGGGAGGACAAACTCTAGGTGAATTGAATATGAAGGCAATAATAGTTACCTCTTAATGAACATGAAAACATGATATACATCATGCGTAGTTGACACAATACTCTTGTATGGATCTAAGTGTACAAACATACTTGCCATCAAAAATAAAATCAGGTATGAATTTATCAAACAAATCAATCAGGAAGATGATTAGTGTTATAGTATGATCCTATTTTATGTGTATATATGCTTGTACATAGTACTCATTTCAATTTTATTTATTTTAACCTGATTTCTTCCTATTTAGCATGTTTGGACAAACATGTGTCTTTCATGATATTCTTCTTATAAATTTATGATAAATGCTTTTGTTCATTATTGATAAAAAATTTAGGGGGAGAAGGATCATGAGAACAATATAATAACAAAATTGTCAAATGTATTGTAAATACAAGGGAGCTGGAACCTAAGCACTAACTTGACTTTTGGATACATGAAGTATTTTTTAAATATAAATCTTTTTGTACACAATTGCCATGAATACAAAGTCAACAAGGTCCAATAGAAATAAATAGGTCTATCAGTTGATTAGAACCATACACACAATAAGTTGCAATCGTGGCTTGTTAAACATCAGTAGAAGCTATAGTGCTTTTTAAATATCCATAGAAGCTATAGTGCTTTTTAAAGATCAGCAGAAGCTACAATGCTTTTTTAACATCAGCATAAGCTACAGTGCTGTTTAAACATCTCCAAGAGTTACAATGCAAAACTTAAGATGGAGTAAAATACGACCATCCGTAGATTGGTAACCTACGAATGAGTTAATATTTTACAAGTATAATTAATTTCCATAGATTGGTAACCTATGGAAAATCATTGTAGTTTTAAGTTAGGCATTGCACATATCCTACGGATGCGCTATGCACTGAAATCTGCAGGACAAATAAATTCCACGGAAGAATAATAAGATAAGAATAATAAGATAGTGGGACCCATTACATTAAATAAATGAAATAAATGTGTCTGAGGGAGTATAATTGATGTTCTGACTTGAAATTCATTATTCACTTTTACAAAACCTTTTGACCTGGAAGTTCGTTAGTCAACAACTTATCCCTCCCTCATTTGATTTCAAAATTACTCAAATCTTAAACATCAAACAAAGTTTTAAATATGAGTTTGTGTCTTAATCTCACGGTAAATGATATCATAAACATTAGCAATGAACCGATTGATACATCATGTTCGTTTAAACTCTCCGTATTCTTAAAACATGATGACTTAGTTCTAACATACTCGTCTTCATTCTAACGAACAGATGGCTAATCGATTTGCAAGGGAGCGCAATGTGTGTGCATTCTTAAATCCAGACGACCCTGTGTCGGAAGGATACAAAGACATAATTAGATACTTGCAATGATCTAGGCTATTCTATGCTTTATCAGCAGAGCCTGTGATTCATGAAGATCATATATTAGATTTCTCGAACTCAGCTCAAATTGAGGAAGATGGAGAATCACAAGTGATTGTGGTTGGATTAAGAATGAGAGACTAAGGATAGATGAACAGACCATAAGAAGGGTTCTGGAGTTTGGAGAACAAGAAATTGGTCACCCTGATGTATTCAAGAATGAATACATAGACAAGGTGTTCTACCTGATGGGGTATGATGGTGATTTTGACAAGGGTGAGATAAAGAAAGAGAGATTATGCAAGGAATTAGATTCTTATGTCATACCTATCTAAAATGCATCTTCAAAAGGAAGTCTGGGCTTGACAGATTCTGAAGGCACATTTCTTCTGGCATTGTTGACATTTTTGAGGGAAGGACATACAACTACTCAAAGTATATTATCAGTTGTTTGTATGACCAAATTAGGGTACAGAAGGCAAACAAGATGTATATGTTTCCCAGGTTCATGCAATTAATAATCAATGCTGATCTGTCTAGTATTGATATAGATGGTGATGTGTTTATTCAAGCACACCTAGGGAGATCTGTTCTAAATAAAATAAGTGGAAGGTATGAAGGAGAATACATGCCTATGTTTCATCACAATTAAAACACTGGGTCGTACGATAGTCCCTGGCCATGTGCCCCGCCGTCCCACATTTAAAGGACAAGTTCGACCCAAACCTACATTCCCCACTACACTCTCTCCCATACCTACCACACTTCTTCGTACTTGCACCTGACACGACCACACGGCGGTCGTCCACCCATGCCTTCTTTTTACCCGTCGAGGAATCACCCCGACCAAATCTCTTCCCATTCCAGTTTCTATCACCTCCACCCTTCCGACTACCTTCAGCCACCACCACTACACCCCTTTCGTCATATAACCTTCCTGCCAAATCCACCGCCGACCTAAAGGTGCTTGGTCGGGCAGCAATCATGTGCCTGCGAATATCTGCTAGCAATCCCTGAATGTACCTCTTGATCTTTCGAGACAGAGGTGTCACCTGATACGGCACCACACTTGCCATTGCGTTAAATTTGGTGGTGTGCTGTTGGTGTGTCATCATTCCCGCTTCCAGTTGCAGAAACTCCTTCTCGACCTTTTCCATTTGCCGGTGAGGACAAAACTCCTCGATCACCAACTTCTTCAACTCCGACCATTTCATTCTTCCAATGGCCCTGCTACCCTCAGCTTGGACTATATTGTCCGACCAACACAGAGCCGAGTCCATAAAAGAGTGGGTAGCAAACTTAACTTTCTGGTCCTCTTAGCACTCGCTGATATCAAAGACAGCCTCCATCTCACTCACCCACCGGTGAACAGCAGCAACAGTGTTGTTACCATCAAAAGTAGGGGCTTGCTCTCATAAACACCCTATAGTTACAGCCTCATACCGTCTCCTACACAGGCTCTGCTTCTTCCTCTTCATTGTCATCAAACGGAACCGTCTCAGTCTCGGGCTGTCTTCTTTCGCCCGTAGGTCTACTCCTTTCCCTCCTCTCTCCTTCTCTAACTACCTTTATCACTTCGGTCACCACAAACTGTAGGATCGTCTGCATGACATGATGCACTTCCTCCACAATTGCCTCCTTCACTAAGGCTCTCAGATTAGCACTCTCGTCTCCGCCCTCCGGATGAGGGGTTTCTGGTTCCTCATGAACCACCTTTTCATCCCTAGGCCTTCCTCTCGTAACCCGTGGTTCAACACCACGCGAAGCTTTAGATGATCTACCACCGGCCATCCTCTAACTCACACTGAAAGATTTAAACACTAATATGGTCATTCAAGGAATCGGCTCAGTTTATGGCAATTATAGTAAGTCCCTAATTACAGTGGGCAGTTGTGATTAGCCACTTACTTTACTCTTCATACCCCAAGCATTTCTTGTCTTGTCTACATCAGTATTTAAATCTACATACAACACATAACCACATACCATGCGCACGTAATGCTGGTTATCTTTACGAAAATACCTGATGGCACGCAGCTACTCAGATTGGCATCCCTTTCCCTTCCGTCCCATTCTCAGTTTAAGTTAAGGTTTATTTTGAAAATTTACCCATTTCACTTAAACTTTGGCTCTCATACCAACTTGTAAGGCCCCGTTTCCGGACGCTTACAGCTGGTCAACCATTGCACATAAATCATAAATTTACAGTTATTCTAAATAAACATTCATAGCGGAAACAATAAAAAATGACATTTCATTTCATCACAAAAACTTTCTCAAAATAATTCATCGTTTGTCGATTACAAAATTTCATTGTTGTATTACATCACAAAAGCTTTATATAAATGGATGCCATCCAAAAGAGCTGAGGAGCTGCCTTTTGCCATCCTCAGCAACATTACCTGCCAACTGGAAACACATAAAAGTCAACGTTGCTAAGTGAGTTCTAGTTTTACAATAAAACATACTTTTCTTTCGTAAAACCATTTCTCTTAAAATCATATTATACGTTACACTCGTTCGTGATCATACATCGTACGTACATACAGATATATAATTATTATCTTCGTCATTCTTTCATTCATACTTTCATTCGTTCATCATTTCATTCCTTACTTTCATCATCACCAGGAACTTTACCCTTCATGCTCATGATACTGTGCCTAAGCCTATAAAAGACCTTGATCGGTGGTGCCTAGCACCAAGTGGTCACAGGTTCTAAGGTAAAGTTCAGGTATACCATTATCATATGCTATGCCCTTCATGCTCATGATACTGGACCTATGCCTATAAAAGACCTTCATCGATGGTGCCCAGGTGGTCACAGTACCTAAGACACACAACAATGGTTCATCCATATGGTCAATCGCAAAGAAAGACCCCAATGTGCATCCTTTGGGGTAGCTTACCGCACACCGTTGAGCTAACACCTACAATGGGTGTGCACCTCCCTACATTTGCTTGCAAGCCTTCCTTACATTCATTCATTCATTAATGCATGCATTCATCATCATGCAAGGCATCATACATACATAACATACATAATGTATAACTAGGCAACATCATCATCATCATGCATAAGGATCAAGCACATATCATTACATGCCCATCATACCATCTATGACCCCAAAATTCAACTTACATAACCCCCGGAAACCTCCTAGGTCAAAGCCTACATTACTCCTTTTTCTCCCAAAAGGTCAGAATTTATTTAAGTTTTCATCTGCATTTCCTATAGTTCATCCGCATTTGCTATAGTTCATCCGCATTGGTCTTACTTCATCCGCATTGGATTTACTTCATCAGCATTTGATTTGCTTCATCCGCATTTGATTTGCATCATCCGCATTTGTCATCTGCATTGGACTTACTCATCTGCATTTCCCAGACTTAGTCAAATGCTCATCCGCATTGACATACTTCATGTGCATTCCCAGACATAGTCAAATGCTCATCCGCATTTCATGCACTTAGTCAATGTTCATCCGCATTGACTTCATCTGATTTGACATCACCCGCATTAACATATCCATTGGCTAATGTCCATCCGCATTAACCATTTCTATCCGCATTTACTTCCAAACACTTAGGCAGATTTAAAAACATAACAAGTTGCTCTAAAACATTGTATTTGATTTCCATGCACCATTCATCATATTCTAAGCTTAAGTCTTACCCTCTAAGCCTTAGAAACACAGTCATACATCATCAAGCATGAACATAGTCACACATCACATCATAACATCATCATAAACACATTCAAGCATACGGGTCCGAAACCCAGTTTAATAGAAACATACATTCATGCATTTCAAGCCCAAAATCAGTTAAAAACCAGTAAAAGAGGTGTAGAGTTTAATGCAGAGGCTGATGCAACCTAAACATCTTTAGTTTTTCCTGCATGCTACATAAGTGCATTGAAGTAGAATGCTTCGAAAGTTTCACATGTGCAACAGAAATACTCTAACTGTGAAATCTTCCAAGCCAAACCCAACATCTTCCGAAGCCAAAGATTAAGTCTTCCGAAGCCTCAGAGACAAAGTCTTCCGAAGCTTCAAGTTCATGAAGACAGATTTCTTCTGAAGAGTTTTACTAACATGCTTTATCTGATGTACTGTTCCATAAAGCTGGACACCTTTCCGCTACAACTCTGCATGTCACCAACTAACATGGTTTGGTGAAAACATCCATGCTTTTGGTAACTATACATTGAGGTCTTGAGTCTGTAACTTTCTATTTTATGTACTTTATCCTTTTTGTAATAGATAAGGATGTGACCCATGCCATGTCATAGTCACAAGTCAAAAGGAAATCTGCCTTTTGACTCTACAATTGATTTTGTGTGTGTCTAGTCAATTATATCCAGCTAGTATAGCCGACTTTAGGATGTTGTATAAGTATCTCATGTTCTTGTATCTTTCGAATATGCTTTTGTAACACTTGTAATAGAACATAGAGAAGGCAATATACTGCATTCTTGAAAACCAAATTATACTTGTGTTCTTTGTGTTCTGTCTCTTATATTACTTGTGTTCTTAGTGTCATTACTTGGTTAATCCAGTTTACTGTTTGATCTAAGTTTAGTTTATCTCCTCTTTGTGTTGTTGTGTTGTAACTTATACCGTTCAACGTTCCTACATTTGGTATTAGAGCTTTCCAGGCTCTTGATATAAGATATCACCATCTTAAGTTCCCACACACACATAAATACTAAACTTTTCAAATGGCAGCCATTTCCAAAACTGATATGGAAACTGGTACCATGAACAAGTCCCCACTGATCACTCTTGATGAGTTTGACACCTGGTTTTTAAGAATGGAAGGTTTCATCAGGTCTCTTGAGTCAAGAATATAAGTCTATTGAGAATGGACCTTTCATACCCAGCACACCTTCTGCTACTGGTGCTGGTATGATTCCTAAAGATGTGGCTAACTACTCTGATGAAGATAGGAAGGGAGTAGAGATAGACAGAAAAGCCATGACGGCTCTTCAAACTGCCCTTCGAAACTCTGTGTACAGAGGTTTCAAGAGGTGAAAAACAGCCAAGCAGCTATGGGATGCACTGAAACTAATGTATGAGGGTTCTTCTGAAGCCAAGGAGAACAAGAAGGATCTCCTGAAGCAGTAGTTTGAAAATTTCACCTTGAAAATAGGTGAGACCATGACTCAACAGTACTTGAGGTATGTTGAGATTGTAGATACCCTTGTGGATGGAGGAGTTTCTCTTGAAAACAAAGACATTGTAAGGAAGTTCATGTCCTCACTTCCTAGGCAATGGACACACTACTATATGGTGATCAAGAGAACTAAAAATCTCAAAAATCTTACTTTGACAGAGTTATATGGGATTCTCAGTGGCTACCAGATGGAGATGAACATGCAAGGTTCATCTGGCAATTCCAATAATGAAATGGGTTCAGCCCTACATATGGTTGAAAGGGTTAGCATAGAACCCAAACATCATCTCTTATGCTACCCAGACAACTCACCCAAGGGTCCTTTCATCACCTCCCCAGAGACACCAAAGGAGAACTACACACAAGGAAGCCCTTTCCAAGAGACAAGCTCTTCTCAAGCTTTTGTGTCTTCTGATGAAAGCCGTGGCAACTCTCTTTTCACTCTTGAAGACCTGGATTGTATCCATCCAAATGATCTGGAATATATGGAAATAGTCCAGCAGATGCAACCAGAGGACTGGAAGGTGTGCTGGGTATGAAAGGTCCATTCTCACTCACAGAGCCAAGAAGTTCTACAAGAGGACTCGAAGGAAGTTTCCAAGCAATGCAACCAGTGGAAAGTTTGGATTGGACAAAGGCAAAGTCAAGTGTTACAACTGTAACTTGATGGGCCACTTTTCCGGAGAGTGTAAGGCACCTAGAACAAATGGTGGCCAAACACAATCCTGACCAAACTACACTGACAAACTCTCCATAGTGAGAAGTCAAAGTAGCAAGCTGCTGTTGCTGTTGCTATTGAAGAAGGAGGCTTTGATTGGACCATTCAGGTGGAAGATGCTTCTCCAAACCAAGCACTGATGGGATCATGATGAAGCCAAGGTATTGGAACATCTCTGTACTCCTGAATGCATTGCTAAAGTTAACAGGTACAGGTCCTATAACTTGGAACTGAGATATGATGTTGAGTCCTTAAATATTTTAAAATCTGATTTTAGAAAGTCTGAAAATGATTATAAGCTGAAAATAGAGGACTTAGAGAAAACCATTTGAGTTCTAAAACATGAACACACAGATTTTAGGACACAAATTAAAGATCTCATAACCAAGTTAACTGAGTGCCATGCTGAGCTTGTGACCAGCAAAGCCAGGGCAGAAAAGAGTGTTCTTGAAGAGGAGACCTTCAAGAACATGATATCCTCATCTCTGCACAACAAAGTGTGCTATCAAAACCGACACGGACTGGGATCCAATGAGATAGCTCCTCGACACACAATCTTGTCAGTAAGATCTTCTACGTGTGGAACTTGTGAATATGAGCTTCTCTCATAGATCCAATGAGTAAGGAGAATGAAGAAGAGATAGTGAAGAATCCCTCTACAAATAATGAAGAGGAGGATTCCAAGAAGGGCCACTATCCTTCTGAAGAGAGAGTGAAGACTGTGATGACCAAGTCCATGAGAAAGAACTTGATCAGAAAGAGCAAAAGAAAGGCAAGGAAGGCTCAAGAGATCAAGGCTACTTTTGTCTCTAAGCAGAAACAAGTTTTTATTTCTGCAGGGTTTAAATTGGTAGGGACTGAAGACATCAACCAAAACTCTTCTGCTAAGAGTTTTGGTTCTTGTTTAGCTCATCTCTGTAGCAAGAAGAAAACTGATCTGCTGTGTACCACTGCTGCACAGCCTCAACCATCAAACTCCAAGCACAGTCCTCAGCCCAAGAGGACTGTCTCAGCATCTGCAAAGATGAAGGTGGAGAAGGGAAGTGACCAAAGACAGTCTTACTCTCAAGAAAAGGCTGTGGTGAAGAAGAAGATGAACTGTGTTATGTGTGACAGCACCACTCACATTGCCAAGGATTGTCCCTTCAATCCTAAAGGTACTGTCCATATGGACAAAAAAAAAGGCTTCAAAGAGTTCTAAGAAGTTTCAAGCTTCGAAAGGAAAACCAGTTTCCTTCGGAAGTTCCAAATCTAACAAGAAGGGAAGTGAAAAATTCTCTTCGGAAGAATATTTCATCTCGGAAGAAAGGAGTTCTTCCGAAGCACTGAAGTCTGCTGCAGTGTCTGCAGAATCTTCCGAAGGTTTAGTCATCAAAGCTTCTGAAGTTCCAAAAGCTTCTAATGTTTTGAAGGTCAACTCCAAGACTCCAAAGGTGGTGTGGACGTCTAAGAAAGACCAAGTGACTGAGATTTCTCCATCAACAACAGCTCAAGATCCTCTAGTACAACCATAGGATGTATTAATATTGAATTACCTTCTGCAAATGAGCCCAAGACAAGCAAGGCTTGGGTTTCCAGATGTAACTAATTACTCTCTTTGTGCAGGGACAGCTGAAGACACACAGAAATGTCTGGATCATAGACAGTGGCTGCTCCAGGCACACGACAGGCAATAGGTCACTACTCCAGAACTTTGAAAGGATTGGTGGAGGACCAGTTGCTTTTGGAGGAGATGAACGCAGTTACATTTCTAGAAGGGCAAGGTCACAAATGGTGAGCTCAGCATAGAAAGGTAAACTTTGTAAAGGAGTTTGGATACAATCTTCTTAGTGTATCTCAATTTTGTGATCAGAGTCATAACATGCTCTTTACTGAGCATGAGTGCATTGTCCTTAAGCCTAGTATGGTCATTCCATATGAGCATATCCTGCTTAGAGCCCCCAGGAAAGGAAACATGTACAAGATGGATCTGGAAGAAACCTCTCCCTCTAGAGATGTTTCATGCTCTCTGTCTAAAGCCAACAGTGATGAGTCTTTCCCACGGCATAAAAAATGTGCCATGTAAACTTTAAGAACATGAATAAACGATTAAGCATGGTTGGTAACTGGAATGCCAAAGAAAGAGTTTACAAGTGATGACCATTGTGTTGCATGCCTCAAAGGGAAGCAACATAAGGTATCTCACAAGCCTAACGAAAAGAACTCCGTCACTACACCCTTACACTTGTTACATATGGATCTCTTTGGCTCCACCAGTGTAATGAGTTTAGGAAGGACCTTATACTGTCTAGTGATCACAGATGACTTTACAAGATTCACTTGGGTTTTCTTCCTTAGAACTAAGGATGAGACTCCTGAGATTCTGAAGAATTTCATCTTAAAGATTAAGAATCAATCTAATCACAAGGTCAAGTCATAAGATGTGGTCAAGGAACCCAAATTAAGAACCATATCATTGACACATTCTGTGACAAAAGGGTATTACAAGACAATTTAGTTCTCCCAGGACTCCTCAGGAATACGGTGTTGCTGAGAGGAGAAACAGGACACTGATTGAAGCTGCAAGAACCACGTTATCTGACTCTAAACTACCCATCACCATCTGGGCAGAGGCAGTCAACACTGCCTGCTATGTGCAGAATATAGTTTTAGTAGTTAAGACTCATGGCAAAACTCCTTATGAACTTTGGCACAAGAGGAGACCTTTCATTGTTTTTCTCAGCTTATTTGGATGTGCTTGCACCATCTTGAATACCAAAGATCAAATTGCCAAGTTTGCTAAGAAATCAGATGATGGACACTTTATTGGATACTCTTCCCAAGCTAAGGCTTATAGAGTGTACAATCTCACAACTAGAATTATTGAGGAGTCAGCCAATGTGAATTTCAATGAACACACACCTTGTGTTGCTGGCTCTGGTCCGGATTGGTTGTTTAATCTTGATTTGGTTACCAACTATTTTAACAAATCTTGTGAGAATGTTTCAGGATCTGTAGAAAATTTAAATACAGAAGATCCTCATCGAAGATTTGAGCTAGGAAGATCTTCAAGACATATATCTTAAGCTCCAGTTGGAACCACTTCTGCAAATGAGGTTTGTGTAAACCCAACAATGACAAATTCAGCTGATACATTTGGTATGCCTTCAAATTCCAGCTCAGAGGCTCTACAACCAGATAAGAACACCTCAACTATGGAAGACAACAATGGTGATGGTAACAGTGACCAAGAATTTCTTGATGCCACCAACCACACCATAGATGAGAACATCAATGATGTCACACACTGCTTGGATCAAGTTTCACTTGAAAAGTGTGCTGATGTGGTGGGAGAAACATATATGCCACATGTAATTTTTCAAATATAGATCTTTCTCAACAACTTGTTGTGATCCCTCAGCTTAGGATCCACAAGTCTCACCCTACCACAAACATCATTGGAGATGTTGTCTCAGGGGTAAAGACAAGAGGACAAACCCATGAAGCAAATGTTTGTCTTCACTCTTGTTTACTATCACAGATAGAGCCAAAAAAAGTTGATGAAGCTCTAAAGGATGGAAGTTGGGTTGAAGCTATGCAACAAGAGCTGCTTCAATTCAAAAGGCAGAAAGTTTGGAACATTTGTCCTCTTCTTTCTGGGAAGGCTACCATTGGAACCAATGGGTGTTTAGGAATAATAAAGATGATAGAGGCATCATCATCAAGATCAAAGCTAGACTGGTTGTTCAAGGATACACACAAGAGAAGAGATTGACTACACTGATGTCTTTGCTCCAGTGGCAAGATTAGAAGCCGTTAGGATATTCCTGGCATTTGCTGCATCCAAGAAAGGTCTTTCAACTTGATGTGAAGTGTACCTTTTTGTATGGAGTGATAGATGAAGAGGTTTATGTTAAACAACCACCTGGTTTTGTAGAACTGATCATCCTGATCATTTTTGCAAGCTTGACAAAGCTCTCTATGGGTTGCACCAGGCACCCAGGAAGTGGTATGAGACACTGTCTGAGTATCTCTGTAAACATGGATACAGGAGCCTACTATAGATGGAACTCTCTTTATCAAAGGACAAGGAAAAGACAGGAGGCCTAAATTTATCTTCCGAAGCTAAAATACTTGTCTCAGACACTTAATCATTTTCAAGGACCATTTACTTCCGAAGCAAAATTAACTCTTAGAAGCTTTGTTAGTTTATACACAAGCACTCAAGTTTTAATTTTTCTTCCGAAGCTAAATTTTCAAACCTCTTAGGAAATTTGTCTGAAGTCATTTTAGCTTTGGAAGCTTTTTAATTAAAACTTCCGAAGATAATTTTCGGAAGCTTTTTGTTTTCCAAGAAAACTAATTTTTGAGAAAAAAGTAACTACTTTTTCGGAGGTGGACCGACATCCGGATTTCAAAGTTTATCTTCTTTCATTAAACTTTATCTGAAATCCTTCTCACATATAAACCAATGGTTTCCCCCCTCTTTCTATCATCTGCTCTTCCTCCAAACCTAAAACCCCAAATTTCATTCTTTCTTCTTTCTTTGTACCTAAGCTACTTCAAAATGGCCAACCTTGCTCACAGAAATGATCCCAACTTTACCATGCAGCTACACAGACAACACAATCAAGTTGCTCTGTTACGCTCTGAGAAAGATCCTCATTTCTTAGTGGTTTGCCGTTTCTTATCTCTGTCCAACTACTTCACCTCCCTAACCATTGATCCTCCATTCTATGAGGATCAGTTGCTTGAATTCTAGAAGACCTTCCAATAGGCCATTATGGATGGGGAGAAGGCATTGTCTGCCACAATACAGGGGAGAACAATCTTCATCACTCCGGCCATCATCAACTGACCTCTTCAGCTGGATGATGAAGAAGGTGAGGTGTTTTTCTCAAAGGAAGCTGTCATCATTCCTTTGAGCAGATGGGGTATAAGGGAGATTTCTCTGTAAAGACGTTTAGGAAAGAGAATGTCTCATCCCAATGGAGATTCCCGCTCTATGTGGTCATCCATAGCATATCAAACAAGCATGGTGGATCAGACCAGATTCCTGAACATCTCTCCTTCATAGTCCACGGAATGGTTCAAGGGGTCAAATTCAGGTACTCTCAGTTTATTTATACAAATTTACTTGCAAATTTAGACTTCTTAGAATATTACATGTTTCCTAGATATGTCCAGTACATTCTTAACTATGAAATGGGCTCAAAGTTAAGGGCAAGAGGTAACATTCTTAAATTCGGACAGATGAAGCCTGACATCTTTAAAATAATGAGAAAGTCCACTGTTGGATTCTCTGGGGTAGAAACAGCCCTGGTCCAAAAAATGTTAGAGCTCATTGCTCAAGGTGACAACCTAGCAGCACAAGCTAGTGTTGAACCCACACCTGCTACTTCCCAACCATCCACACAGCCTCAAATCTCCATCACCTACCAAAAAAATCCAAATGAACCCCTGCTCAGACTATTCAGTCTATGGAGGCCCCTATATACTCACCCATACAGAAAGAAGTGGACACTGGAGCTCCCACTTCTCCTGAGGGGCAAACCACTCCCATCTCTTCAAGAATCAATCATGCTCAGCCTAATGAGCTCGTTAGCCCTACTGCCTTAAGCCATCACTTTGAGTCTCAACAGTCAAGTGATGAACGTTCCCGGGAAAGTTACCATCCCCAACCTATAGATCTAAACCAACCCATTCCCAACCTTGAGTTCTATACTGATGCAGATATAGGTTTCAGTGAGTACAATGAATCTCTCTCTTTCCCTCTACTCAAAGAGAGAGGAGTACTTCTGAGTCTCCTACATCTATCCCACATCAGTCACCTACAACTGAGGTGGACACTCCTAAACCTGTTCAGGATGTCCATATGGAAGAGGCTCTCACTTCTGAAAGTGATTACATCATTAAGACCTCAACCATGGCAACTCAGCCCAATAACATCTCAACTGAGACTGCTAGTGAGCAGAGGAAATCTAGTAGCCAAGAACTTAGAACTGGTCATGAGAGAAAGGACTCTGGTCCAATCTTCTCCACCCCTATTTATTCTTCTGATGAAGATGAGGGGGATTTGAGACTAAAAGTGCAAAAACTGTCTAAAACATGCACTTACCTAGTCTCAAAGATCAGTCACCTTGAATCTCAGGTGACTACCTTACAAAACAGGATCAATGATCATTAACTTGAGATTTCATATCTTAAGGAAAACCTAGCTCGGAGACCCTTAAGGAGAGCTCAACCAAGAAAACAAGAACCTGTGGATGTGATTGACCTATCCTCCAGCTCACCTATGCAAGTGGGTGATGCTACCAAAAAGGGGGAGAAAGTCATTACAGCCACAGAACCTGGGAGTTCCTCTGAGAGAATGGACAATGAGGACTCACCATCCTCACACGCAACTATGCATTCTCAGCAACCTCCTCTAGTTCACATTGATATGGACTACACAGACTCCTTCATACAGTGTCTGTTTGAGGACGGGATACCAAGGGCTATGTCACTTTACCATCCTTCAATCACATTATAGGTAGAGGTGTGACAACAACAGCAAGGCCCTCATCATCATAAGAGTTCAAGGACACAACAAGTCTTCAATTTTTAGACTTGGACTACTATGAAGGTCTGGATCTAGTCAACATGCCACTTGTCAACCCAGGCCAATCAAGACAAGCTGACAGACTGTCTAAAAGAATCCACGATAGGATCATTGCAGAGTTCAGCCTAAGAAGGAGACTAAGGCAATTAGGTAATGTCATCGGTCAACTGGATGTTGAGGCAGCCCCTAAGATTAGCTTCATAGGGAAAACTTGACTCAAGGCCCAGTGACAGAACCTAAGAGCCTTTTCTCATCATCTCCAACTACTGCATAGATCCATATTCCTTCTGAGACACCTGTTGGTGAAGGTGCTTCTCAACCTCTCTCTGGCCTGAGCTAAGATGCTGCAACGAGCATTGAAGGCCAAAGCTCTCTCCACCCTGAGTCACAAAGGTTTGTGAGTGACAAAGGAAAAGAAGATGACATCTGAGGAGATTGAGGAGGAGGAGAGGGAGAGATAAAGGAGGCTAAGGGGAGAAAGTTCCTCTACTGAGTCTCCAAGACTCATGGAGTCTGCAATCAGGGCTGCCCCCAGACCAGATACTCAAAATGATGAGTTAAGGGCAGTCAGGATTAACTATCTATAGACTAGGAACTATGACATGGATAGTGTCATCTCTCTCCCCTTGGATGAATTGAATAGCTGGTTGATCTGGAAAGGTCAAGAGAGAAGAAGGAGCAGAAAGATGCAGAACTCCTAGTACAAGTCAAAGAAGAGAGAAGAAGAAAAAGACTGTACAAAGGTATGCCTACCCTCTCACCAGTTCAAGAAAGTCCTGAACAAGAGGATGTGGTTCAACAAGAACCAGGTAGATAAGGAAGAAGACATAATCAAGATGATTAACTACCTGAGTGCCACAGGCCTCTATCAGACAATGCACTCCTTCCCTTACCATATGACTATATTTGTTTGAGTACTTAAAACAACTTGAGCTTGAGTTAGTCAAGGAAAGAAAGCAACAAGAAGAAGCTGAGGGAAGAAGGTGCAAAATCAAGAGCCATCATCCAAAAGAGCATTAAGAAGTCTGCTGATAGGCAGAGGATGATGAGCTTCTTGAAGCTGTATGGATTCTCCGGAAGGAAACTTGGACCCATGTCTCTATCCACTATGGATGAACATATCAGGGTAATCAAGCAGAAGATTAAGAGTGGAGAGCTCACTGACTTACACTCCACTCCAAGTTAGCCCCCCCTCAAGTGGAGGTTAGGTTGAACAACCAGACACAACAAACCCGGACCTCCTGCTAAAGCTCAGCAAGCTTCATCTTCTGATCCACAGCAGGGTCAACCTCCCTCTCCATCTGAACCTGAGAGAGAGGAAGTCCCAACTAAAAAAGATAGTGAAGATCAATCTGGTGTTGCAGGCCAGTCTTCTCAGTTAAAATTTGGAAAGAGAAAGAAGAGGATGGCTTCTAAACCAAGTCTAAGAAGAAGAAGAAGCCTGCATCCCCTTCTGAACCTCAGGATGAATCAGAATAGCCTGAGGATGTGCAGCCAGAGGATGCTCAATCAACTCCAACATCAGGAAGACCCATCTTGTCTTGGACATACACCACAAATCCAGAAAGGTGGCATGTTTTTAGATCAAGGCATTGAAGACATTTATACATGGCAAGATATGTTTCAGTTGCCTCTGCATGACCTCTTTGACATGAGAAAACACATTGATAGCCTAAAGGATCATGATCATCTTATGAAAAAGGAATGGTGATCATCCTAATGAGGACTGTTATATCTAAGTTTTCTAAGTGTTTTTGTAGCATCAGCCCAGGGGAAGTTTGTAGAGTCTAATGAAGAGGCTGATGCAACCCAAACATCTTTAGTCTTTCCTGCATGCTGCACAAGTGCATTGAAGTAGAATGCTTCGGAAGTTTCACATGTGCAACAGAAATACTCTAAGTGTGAAATCTTCGGAAGCCAAGACCAATATCTTCTGAAGCCAAAGATGAAGTCTTCCGAAGCCTCAGAGACAAAGTCTTCCGAAGCTCCAAGTTCATGAAGACAGATTTCTTCCGAAGACTTTTAGTAACATGCTTTATCTGATGTATTGTTCCATAAAGCTGGACACCTTTCTGCTGCAACTCTGCAAGTCACCAACTAACATGGTTTGGTGAAAAGGTCCATGCTTTTGGTAACTGTACATTGAGGTCTTGAGTCTTTAACTTTCTACTTTATGTACTTTATCCTTTTTGTAATAGATAAGGATGTGAGCTATGGCATGTCATAGTCACAAGTCAAAAGGCAATCTGCCTTTTGACTCTACAATTGATTTTGTGTGTGTCTAGTCAATTGTATCCAGCTGGCTTTCATAGTATAGCCAGCTGTAGGATGTTGTATAAGCATCTCATGTTCTTGTATCTTTCGAATATGCTTTTGTAACACTTGTAATAGAACATAGAGAAGACAATATACTGCATTCTTGAAAACCAAATACTTGTGTTCTGTCTCTTATATTACTTGTGTTCTTAGTCTCACTACTTGGTTAATCCAGTTTACTGTTTGATCTAAGTTTAGTTTATCTCCTCTTTCTGTTGTTGTGTTTAACTTATACCCTTCAATGTCCTGCAAGAGGGGGTCCTAGAACTCACCTTTGCAGCTCTTGAGTATGGCTTCTTTCAAACTCATTTTTAAATTCATTCAACCTCCAAGAAACCCACTAAAAACATACCCGAACACATACAAACACACATAAGCATAACCCGAGGATATGACCAGTCAAGAACAGCATAGAAGCATGAACTTACCTTGAATTCGAATTCTTTCTTCTTGTTCTTCTTCAAACCCGAGCTCTGCTCTTTCTCTCTCTAAAATCCGAACTCAAAAGTGAAATGGCATGGCATGGGCGGCCATGCTACTTTTTACACCCTTTTCAACATTTTGTCCTTTTGGACACTTTTACCCCTAGACTTGGGTTTTTATTCTTTTCCTTCTTTTCTTTCACTTTATTCAATCTTTTCTTGACTTTAAAATCACCGGGTGTTACATGAGTAGCATGGGATGGATCCAGAATGCCCTTTATCATGTTGACAAAGTCATTGGCTTCATTCATCGTCTCTCTGTTTAGAACATGGATCTTCATTTGGCTTATTGTGTAGATGGCTTCTATGGGCAGTTTCTTAAAGAAATAGGTTCCGATATTGACATTGTGGATAACCCATCTCTATGAATCAACAAAGCTCCATTCACATCCACCTCTAACTCCACAATATTTCTTAATTACAGGGGAGTCTTCTTCATCTTCCTCTGCTCTCTCTTAGCATTAATTCTATCAAATGCCATATTTAGAATCTTTATACATTTTAGGAAAGAAATGCATATCTTCTTCTTTCATCTTGTTTTTGGTCTCTCTGAAATGCCTTGTGTATATGTAGTGGATATAGGATTTATCTAACAATCTCACCTCATATCCACTAAACAATATGATTTCAGCTCCTTTTCCTCCGCATTTTCTTTCAATCACCAACTCATATGTCTTTTCATTAGAATAGACATTTGAGATTGGTTTGGAGGAATGTTTCTAGCTACCATCTGTCTTTTTAAAGATTCAGTAGGCTTCACCTTGAGCTTAGGGGATACTACTTCTTTAGCTGGTGTTGTCTTCTTTTTACCAAGTGGGTTAACAAAGGATCTATCTTTTCTCATACAGATAGCCTTGAGAGATTTGAAGTTGTCTGTTCTTTTGAACATTCTCAGAATGTATTCAAACTCATAACCCCAAAAATAGCCTTATGATTAATCAATTCTAGATTGGCTAGTTCTTTTAAATCATGGATTTGCAGAGAGTTCACCAAAGTAGAGTACTTAGTAAAGAATTGAACTAATGTAAGGCCCTGATCCCAGGATGCTCATAGCTGGTCAATTATTACACATAAAACATATGATGTACATTAACTTATTTAAATATCACAACGGAAACATTTAAACAAACATTTATTTGATTATAATAATCGCTTTTGCAAAATAATACAACATTCATTACAAACATTATTTGTTTGCATTACAATGCAAAACATTATACAAAAGAATGCCATCCAAATGAGCCAAGTAGCCACTCTATTCCATCCTCAGCAACCATAACCTGCCAACTGGAAACACATAAAAATTAGCGTTGATGAGTGAGCTCTAGTTTTATAAAACTTTATATTACCTTTCGTTTGTCAAAACGTTTTTCTTCACTATCGCACGTGATCACACATCATCCGTACATCAAGGTAATGGTTATTATCTTCGTCATCATTTGTTTCATACATTTTGCATGTTTTGCACATTTTGTACTTATTGCACTTTTCGTACATTTATTATATTTTCACTTCTATCTAGGTCCTGTCATGTACTAACCCCCTCTAAGCACAAAGCTATATCATCTAGGGTTAAGCGACAAGGACCCCATATCACACATATCGCACGTATCACATGTATGGAGTAGTCACATAGACTAACTCCCCCTGTAAGTGAACCGTTAAGAGTTATCCAAGACCGCACGTTGTAAACACATAGTTGAGCTATCAACTATCAATGAGTTATGTACCTCCTTTCTTTTGCTTGCAAGACTTCTCATTCGTTCATTATGTGCCACTTTCATTATCTTAAATCTTTCACTTTGTTAAGATAATACGTTACGTTCATTAACACACCATGTAAAATCTCATCATTATGCGTAATAAGGAATATAAGGAAACATACCATACACCACATGCATAATCATCATACATCATCATCATGCATAAGCATCAATCATGATCACACATCATCATCAAGTCACATCATACATCACCCATCACATCATCTATGACTTCAGAAAGTTAACTTACATATCCCCTGAGAACTTCCCAAGTCAAAGCCTACACTTTACATTCTCTCTAAAATTCAGAAATATTTTCTAAGTCCTAGGTGCATGAGCACTATGCAGGCGCACGAGCTCTATACAGGCGCATGGGGAACACTTAGGCACATGGGGAACTTTCAGGTGCATGGGCACTATTGGGGTGCATGGGCACTATTGGGGTGCATGGGCACTATTGGGGCGCATGGGCACTATTGGGACGCATGGGCAACACTTAGTCATTCTGGGCAAATTCTAGGTGCATGGGCAATATGCAGGTGCATGAGTGCGTAGGCACATGGGCATTCTAGGCGTCTGGACACTTAGCCAATTTAGCCTTTTCTGGGCGCATGGATACAATTTGGGTGCATGAACTTTGGGCGCATGGCGACATTTAGACAGTTTATACCGTTGGGCGCATGGGCCACTATTTAGGCACATGGGCAGCCTAAATCATACTTAAACAACAAAATTCAGTCCCCAATCATCATATAACATGTTCTAAGATTAAATCATACATCCTAAGCCTTAGAAACACATTCATAACATCATTAATATCATAAACACACCCAAATCAAACCCCACCCGCAAACATATTCATACACATACATACGGGTGAAAAACCCATTTTTATAAAAACCTTCAGACATCCATTTCCAGCCCCAGACCAGTTTAAAACAAGTAAAAAGGGGTTCTAGAACTCACCTTTGACAACTTCGAATGAACTTCTTCCAAATGTAAATTAAGTTCTACCACCTAGAAACCCTCCAAACACACACAACCGAACACACAAACACAAATAAGCATAAAACGGAGGATAAGGCCAGTTAAGAACACCATTAAACCATGAATTCTTACCTTGAGCTCAGTCTCTTCTTTTTGTTCTTCAAACACATGAGAGTTTCTGCTCTTGCTTTCTCTCTGTCTAAAAAAAATTCGAATGGAAGGTTTGAGTAAGCAACATGGGCGGCCATGTTACTTTATTCACCAACTTTCAAACTTTTTCACCTTTGGACACTTTTAACCCCTCAACTTAGGTTTTATTATATTTCTTTCTTTTCCTTCACTTTTATTCTTTCTTTTGAACCTTTAAAATAACCGGGTCTTACAACTAACCCTGATATCCTCTTGATCATAAACATATTCGAGTCACTATCATACTTTTAGGCAATTATATTCTAATTAGTCTTGCCCTTAGGAGTAGACACACCCTTAATCATCTCAGCAGTGGTGAGCCCTTGTTGAAGTTTTAACTTACAAGGCTCAGCAAACCATTCTGGATTCTTATGTAGAACAGTGCCAAAGAGTCATGATCTCTATGGGTGAGTTGGATGTCTTATGCAAACACTCTTGTTTTGGCTTTTTGCTAATAATTTCTTCTTCAAGCTTATTCAGCCTTTCTTTTTTATCACTATTATCCTAAGGATAGCGACCCTTAGGAATTTGTCTTCGTGTTGCCCAATTTCTCTTAGTGAATATTTGTTTAAACAGATAGTCCTTTATTTCCCTATCAGTCATACTATGGGGATCAAGATACAGTGATTAAGGATTTTCAGTCTATTTGGTCTTTGAGGAGAATTTAAAAACTAGAGATTTGGGAGAAAGAGTATTTTCATACTCAGTCTCATATGTAACGCCTAGTAGTTTGTTTAGCTTTTCTTCTTCTCCTATCATCCCCTTATATGACATCCCAAATACCTCATCAGGATCAGAACCATGAGTAATCAAAAACATGGCCTTCATCACTAGATCATCTGATTTGGCTTTCTCTGCTTTCTCATCCATTGATGATTCTACCTTCATAGGGATTTCCTACCTATTGGTTCATCAACCACATAGCCACCCTCTATCTCTCCTTCTTCAAGATCAATCGATTTATCTCTTTGTTTTAGTTGAGCCTTTGTTTGTTCATGTTCCTCCAGAAATTCGGCTATAGCTGTAGTACTTTTAGGATCATCTTTGTGCTTTTTCTTCACAGGCTGATCTTCTTCAATTGGCCTTCTTCCTTTGGCTTTTTCAGCAAAATATTTTCTCTTTCGGGTTAAGTTTGCATGCTTGGACCAGAGGAGGATTCTGCTAATTCAGCTTCTTCAAGCATTTTCTCAACTTCTTCAGGCACTTTTAGCCTCTTTTTGGTTCAATTTAGCCTGCTCCTTCTCTTTTAGTTCATCATCAAATTCTTCTTTTTGTTGTTGTTCTTCACACAACTTTCTCATCATTTCTTTTTGCTCATCACTTAATGACAAGACATGCATAATTTGAAGACTTAATTCCTTCTCAAGTGGGACAGGAGATTAAGGGATAACCACAATTGGATCTGTTGGTTGTTTGTGATCTCCAATGAAGTCCCAAAACTCATCATCAATGATGAAGTCTTCATCAGTGAAGCTATCAAGAGCCTGAATCATATCATTGAATTTAGTTTCATCAGTATGATCGTCTTCTTGTTGTTTACTTGTGTAGATCACCATATCCATACTGTGTTCACTCTATTTTGATCCATTGGATTTAGTATCTTCTCTATACTCAATGAATTTCATATTTTTAGAAGGAGGGAAGCCATTACTACTTTCTCCTCATGAACCCTTATCACTGTCATCTTTATCACTTTCTCTATCTCTTTTCTCTTCACTTTTATCTCCTTTATCGTCTTTCTCCTTTTCTACTTCTTGTTTAATCATGACTAGTAATTCTAGTTCAAAGATTCTCTTGTTAAGAGATTTTATCTGGTTTTGCAGGTCCATGATATATTAGCTTGCTCTTCAATCAGCCTTTCATGTTCTCAATAGCAATGGTTTGGATGGCTAAAAAGTGTCCACATGACCACATACTTCTTCCTTGTAATGTTGTAGAGCTGCCTTTAGGCTTTCTATTTCTTTTTATTTCTAGTTCCTTTTAGCCTCATATTTCACTTTTAAGTCTATTCACTCTTTTTTCTTTTTATCCAACTCTAGAAGTCTATCTTGAATGATACCAGATCTTCTATTCAGTAGTTTCTCCATCTTAGTTACTTTCTGCAATAGCTTAGTTATCATCTTGTCCTTTTCATCATGGCTATTTACTTCTAATTGAGCAACACTTTTAGAAGTAACAACCTCAAAAGTAGCTTGCCTTATAGGCATCCTGATTTGATTATCCCCATCAGATAATGATTTGGATTCCTTTGAAGAGCTGGCAGAATCACCAAACTAAACAAGCTCAGTAGTAGTAGGTGATGATTGAATAGGAGTAGGTGAATGATGAATTGGTGAAATATGGGGTGATTGTATGGGTATTATATGTAGAAAGATAATGGGTTGCATTTATGGAGATGTGATTGGTGATCTATGAGGTGAGGTGATCAGAGTTGGCATGAATGGTGATGCTATTTCAGCTGCATGAACAGAAGGCCCAGTGTGAGGATCACCACCTACATCACATATGGTGACACTGACCTTTACCTTTCTTCAGCTTCTACCACATGTTCATCAACAGATTATTGATTATGAGTAACCTGCTCTTCTTCTTGATCAGAAGCAGCAATTGGAGCTTTTGTTGATTAATCTATTGAAGCATCCAGTGGAGTGTCAGCATCATCACCAAACTATAGACATTGTCTTAAAGTTTGTTCAGTGATGGCTGGAATGTGATCATTAGTAATCCTTCCTAAAAGTGTCTTGACACCATCTACATTAGTTACTTTACTAGTCCCGTAGAATGATCTTATGAATCTCTCATACATAATTGGTTTGAGAGTAACAGCATGAGCCACTATAGTGACAAAGATATATATGATCATATCTCTTAAACCGTCTGCCTCAAGAACATCAGGGTCAAGATAACCACTGACATTATGGAACTTGTTCCATAATGATTAGCCATTGTAACCTGCAATTGAGGCATATTGCAAGATTGTTGAAGGGTTAGTTACAACACAACAACACAAAGAGAAGATTAACTAAATATTAATCAAACAGTAAACTGGATTAACCAAGTGTTGAGATACTAAGAAAACAAGTAATGCAAGAGACAGAACACAAAGAACACAAGTGTATGGTTTTCAAGAATGCAGTATATTGCCTTCTCTATGTTCTATTACAAGTGTTACATAGCATATTCGAAAGATACAAGAACATGAGATACTTATACTACATCCTACAACCGGCTATACTTTGAAAGCCATCTGGATACAATTGACTAGACACAAACAAAATCAATTGTAGAGTCAAAAGGCAGATTGCCTTTTGACTTGTGACGATGACATGCCATAGCTCATATCCTTATCTATTGCAAAAAGGATAAAGTACATAAAGTAGAAAGTTATAGACTCAAGACCTCAATGTACAGTTACGAAAAGCATGGATCTTTTCACCAACTCATGTAAGTTGGTGACTTGCTGAGGTGCAGCAGAAAGGTGTCCAGCTTTATGGAACAGTACATGAGATAAAGCATGTTAATAAAAGTCTTCGGAAGAAATCTGTCTTCATGAGTTGATGCTTCGGAAGACTTTGTCTCTGAGGCTTCGGAAGACTTTATCTTTGGCTTCGGAAGATATTGGTATTGGCTTCGGAAGATGCCACACTTAGAGAATTTTTCTGTTTCATGTGTGAAACTTCCGAAGCTTCTTCTTTAATGCACTTGTGCAGCATGCAGGAAAGACTTAAGATGTTTAGGTTGCATCAGCCTCTTCATTAATCTCTACACATATTAATTAGAATAATGAATAACAAATTTGAGAATGTTTATCATAAATTAGAATGAATTTTATGAGTTTGACTTTTTATTGTCAATATTAAGTGTTCATAGGTATTGTTTCATAAAAATTTGACCTAATCCGATTTAGAGATGCATGATCAGTTCTGTCTCTTATGCATGGTATATTGATTAACATTTTTTCTTTTCTTCTTTCAAACCATTTAAATCCATGGAATCAACATTTGTTTTCAACATTTCGATTTTTGAGTTACCTTGTTCATGCATTGAACATGATTCATGAAATCACTTGTTTGTTGTTTATTTTCAAAATTATCAAGTTTTGTTATACCAAAAATGTAAATGGTTCCTTAACATCAGTTCTATTTTCATGTGTTTTTTCTTGACCTATGACTCTAAGTTCATTATCAATATAAATGTTTGATGATTTTGGGTTTTGAACTTGAATATTTTCACCTTTTCTTTGATAATATTGTAGTAATGAATTAGAGTTGATGAATTTTGGGTGAATGGATCTTAGAACATAGGTTTTTCTCATAGTGATGATGATGGAAGAAGAACAGTGAATAAGAACTCTCGTCGCACTTTTTAGTCTCTCAAATTTTAAAAATATTAATTGACCTTATGTTATGAGATACAATGAGAAACTATATATAATACTACCTACAGTCGGATATACTTTGATACCAGCTGGAATCCTCTAACTAAAGCAAATACTACAAGCTATAGTTTAAGGTATCTTAGATAAAGTCTAATCTAACATATGGTAGTGAGGACATATCCTTGACTTACCTTTTTGTAGAGATTAATGAAGAGGCTGATGCAACCTAAACATCTTTAGTCTTTCCTGCATGCTGCACAAGTGCATTGAAGTGGAATGCTTCGGAAGTTTCACATGTGCAACTGAAACACTCTAAGTGTGAAATCTTCCAAAGCCAAGACCAACATCTTCCGAAGCCAAAGATGAAGTCTTCCGAAGCCTCAGAGACAAGTCTTCCGAAGCTTCAAGTGCATGAAGACAGATTTCTTCCGAAGACTTTTAGTAACATGCTTTATCTGATGTACTGTTCCATAAAGCTGGACACCTTTCTGCTGCAACTCTGCAAGTCACCAACTAACATGGTTTGGTGAAAGGTTCATGCTTTTGGTAACTGTACATTGAGGTCTTGAGTCTGTAACTTTCTACTTTATGTACTTTATCCTTTTTGTAATAGATAAGGATGTGAGCTACGGCATGTAATAGTCACTAGTCAAAAGGCAATTTGCCTTTTGACTCTATAATTGATTTTGTTTGTGTCTAGTCAATTGTATCTAGCTGGCTTTCAAAGTATAACCGCTATAGGATGTTGTATAGGTATCTCATGTTCTTGTATGTTTCGAATATGCTTTTGTAACACTTGTAATAGAACATAGAGAAGGCAATATACTGCATTCTTGAAAACCAAACACTTATGTTCCTTGTGTTCTATCTCATATATTACTTGTGTTCTTAGTGTCACCACTTGGTTAATCTAGTTTACTGTTTGATCTAAGTTTAGTTTATCTCCTCTTTGCATTGTTGTGTTGTAACTCTTCACCCTTCAACAATCCTACATTTGGTATTAGAGCATTCGAGGCTCTTGATATAAGATCTCACCATCTTTAGATATCTCACAAACACAAATACGAAACTTTTCTAATGGCAGCCATTTCCAAACCTGATATGGAAACTGGAACCATGAACAAGTCTCTTGATTCAATAATGTGGGAGTCTCTTGATATAAGATCTCACCACTGATCACTCTTGATGAGTTTGACACCTGGTGTTTAAGAATAGAAGGTTTCATCAGGTCTCTTGATTCAATAATGTGGGAGTCTATTGAGAATGGACCTTTCATACCCAGCACACATTCTGCTACTGGTGCTGGTATGATCCCCAAAGATGTGGCTAACTACTCTGATGAAGATAGAAGAGAGTAGAGATAGACAGAAAAGCCTGATAGCTCTTCAAGCTGCCCTTCCAAACTCTGTGTACAGAGGTTTCAAGAAGTGCAAAAAAGCCAAGTAGCTGTGGGATGCACTGAAACTGATGTATGAGGGTTCTTCTGAAGCCAAGGAGAACAAGAAGGATCTCCTGAAGCAGCAGTTCGAAAACTTCACCTCAAAACATGTGAAATCATGACTCAGCAGTACTTCAGGTATGTTGAGATTGTGGATACCCTAGTGGATGGAGGAGTTTCTCTTGAAAACAGAGACATTGTAAGGAAGTTCATGTCCTCACTTCCTAGGCAGTGGACACACTACTGTGTGGTGATCATAGAACTAAAAATCACAAAACTCTTACTCTGACAGAGTTATATGGGATTCTCAATGGATCCCAGATGGAGATGAACATGCAAGGTTCATCCGGAAACTTCAAGAATCAAATGGGTTCAGCCCTACATGTGGTTGAAAGGGATATCATAGAACCCAAACATCATCTCTTATGCTACCATGACAACTCACCCAAGGGTCCTTTCATCACCTTCCCAGAGACACCGAAGGAGAACTACACTCAAGGAGCCCATTCCAAGAGACAAGCTCTTCTCAAGCTTTTGTGTCTTCTAATGAAAGTTGTGGCAACTCTCTTTTCACTCTTGAAAGCCTAGACTGTATCCATCTAGATGATCCGGAATACATGGAAATAGTCCAGCAGATGGCTCTTCTCACTCACAGAGCCAAGAAGTTCTACAAGAGGACTGGAAGGTAGTTTCCAAGCAATGCAAACAGTGGAATGTTTGGACTGGACAAAGGCAAAGTCAAGTGTTACAACTGTAACCTGATGGGCCACTTTGCCAGAGAGTGTAAGGCACCTAGAACAAATGGTGGCCAAACACAATCTAGACCAAATTACACTGACAAAGCTCTCCATAATGAGAAGTCAAAGTAGCAAGCTGCTGTTGCTGTTGAAGAAGGAGTCTTTGACTGGAGCTTTTAGATTGAAGATGCCTCTCCAAACCAAGCACTGATGGCAGATCATGATGAAGCCAAGGTACTGGAACATCTCTATACTCCTGAATGCATTGCTAAAGTTAACATGTACAGTCCTATAACTTGGAACTAAGTTCTGATATTGAGTCCTTAAACCTTTTAAAATTGATTTTAGAAAGTCTGAAAATGATTATAAGCTGAAAATAGAGGACTTAGAGAATACCATTTCATTCTAAACATGTACACATAGATTTTAGGACTCAAATTGAAGATCTCATAAACAAGTTTACTGAGTGCCAAGCTGAGCTTGTGATCGGCAAAGCCAGGCAGAAAGAATGTTCTTGAAGAAGAGACCTTCAAGAACATCATATCCTCATCCCTGTATAACAAAGTGTGCTATCAAAAGAGAGGGACTGGGATCCAATGAGATAGCTCCTCCACACACAATCTTGTGAGTAAGATCTCCTAGGTGTGGAACTTGTGAAGATGAGCTTCCTCTCATAGATCCTATGAGAGGAGTATAGAAGAGATAGTGAAGAATCCCTCTACAAAGAGTGAAGAGGAGATTCCAAAAGGACCACTATCCTTCTGAGGAGAAAGTAAAGACTGTGATAACCAAGTCCATGAAAAACTTGATAAAAAGGCAAGGAAGGCTCAAGAGATCAAGGCTACTTTTGACTCTAAGCAGAAACAAGTTTTTATTTATACAGGGTTTAAAGTGGTAGGGACTGAAGACATCAACCAAAACTCTGCCAAGAGTTCGGGTTCTTGCTCAACTCATCTCAGCAGCAAGAAAAGACTGATCTGCTGTGTACCATTGTTGTGCAGTCTGGTCCATCAAACTCCAAGCATAGTTCTCAGCCCAAGAGGATTGTCTCAGCATCTACAAAGATGAAGGTGGAGAAGGGAAGTGACCAAAGACAGTCTTACTCTCAAGACAGGCTCTTGTGAAGAAGAAGATGAATTGTGTATATGTGTGACAGCACCACTCACATTGCAAAGGATTGTCCCTTCAATCCAAAGGTACTGTCCATATGGCCAAAACAAAGGCTTCAAAAGAGTTCTAAGAAGATTCAAGCTTTGGAAGGAAACCAGTTTTCTTCGAAAGTTCCAAATCTAACAAGAAGGAAGTGGAAAATTCTCTTCAGAAGAATATTTGGTCTTGGAAGAAAGGAGCTTTTCCGAAGCACTGAAGTCTGCTGTAGTGTTTGCTGAATCTTCCAAAGGTTCAGTCATCAAAACTTCTGAAGCACCAAAAGCTTCTAAAGTTTTGAAGGTCAGTCCAAGACTCCAAAGGGGGTGGACGTCTAGAAAGACCAAGTGACTAAGATTTCTCCATAAAAAAATAGCTCAAGATCCTCCTAGTACAACCATAGAACTATTACTGTTATATACCTTCTACAAATGAGCCCAAGACAAGCAAGGCTTGGGTTTCCAAATGTAACTAATCATTCTCTTTGTGCAGGGACAGCTAAAGACAGACAGAAATGTCTGGATCATAGACAGTGGCTGCTCCAGGCACCTGACTGGTACTAGCTCACTACTCCAGAACTTTGAAAGTATTGATGGAGGACCTGTTGCTTTTGAGAGATGAAGGTGGTTACATTTCTGGTAGGGGCAAGGTCACAAATGGTAAGCTCAGCATAGAAAAGATAAACTTTGTAAAGGAGCTTGGATACAATCTTTTGAGTGTATCTCAATTTTGTGATGAGAGTCATAACATGCTCTTTACTGAGCATGAGTGCATTGTTCTTAAGCCTGGTGTGGTCATTCCTCATGAGCATATCCTGCTTAGAGCCCCCAGGAAAGAAACATGTACAAGATGGATTTGCGAGGACCTCTCCCTCTGGAGAAGTTTCATGCTTTCTGTCCAAAGCCAATAGTGATGAGTCTTTCCTATGGCATAAAAAAATGTGCCATGTAAACTTTAAGAACATGAATAAGTTAATTAAGCATGAATTGGTAACTGGAATGCCAAAGAAAGAGTTTACAAGTAATGACCACTGTGTTGCATGCCTGAAAGGGAAGCAACATAATGTATCTCACAAGCCTAAGGAAAAGAACTCAATCACTACTCCCTTACACTTGTTACATATGGATCTTTTTGGACCCACTAGTTAATGAGTTTAGGAAGGACCTTATACTGTGTAGTGATCACAGATGACTTTACAAGATTCACTTGGGTTTTCTTCCTTAGAACTAAGGATGAGACTCCTGAGATTCTAAAGAATTTCATCTTAAAGATTGAGAATCCATCTGATCACAAGGTCAAGATCATAAGATGTGATCAAGGAACCGATTTAAGAACCATATCCTGACACGTTCTGTGATGAAAAGGGTATTACAAGACAATTTAATGCTCCCAGGACTCCTCAGCAAAACGGTGTTGTTGAGAGGAGAAACAGGACACTGATTGAAGCTGCAAGAACCATGTTGTCTGACTTTAAACTACCCATCACCTTCTGGGCAGAGGCAGTCAACACTGCCTGCTATGTGCAGACAGAGTTTTAGTAGTTAAGACTCATGGCAAAATCCTTATGAACTTTGGCACAAGAGAGACCTTTCATTGGTTTTCTCAGGTCATTTGGATGTACTTGCACCATCTTGAATACCAAAGATCAAATTGCCAAGTTTGCTGAGAAATCAGATAATGGGCACTTTATTGGATACTCTTCCAAGCAAAGGCTTATAGAGTGTACAATCTCAGAACTAGAATTGTTGAGGAGTCAGCCAATGTGACTTTCAATGAACACACAAATTGTGTTACTGGTTCTGGTCCAGATTGGTTGTTTGATCTTGATTTGGTTACTAACTATTTTAACAAATCTTATGAGAATGTTTCAGGATTTGTAGAAAATTTGAATACAGATGATCCATATCCAAGATTTGAGCTAGGAAGATCTTCAAGACACATATCTTCAGCTCCAGTTGGAACCACTTTTGCAAATGAGGTTTCTATCAGCCAACAATGACAAATTCAGCTGATACATCTGGTATGCCTTCAAATTCTAGCTTAGAGGCTCTACAACCAATAAGAACACCTCAACTGTAGAAGACAACAATGGTGATGGTGATAGTGACCAAGAATTTCTTGATGCCACTAACCACATCACAGAGGAGAACATCAATGATGACATACACTGCTTGGATCAAGTTTCACTTGAAAATTGTGCTGATGTTGTGGGAGAAACATCTATGCCAGATCTAAATTTCTCAAATTTAGATATTCTCAACAACTTGATGTGATCCCTCAGCTTAGGATCCACAAGTCTCACCCTACCACAAACATCATGGAGATGTTATCTCAGAGTAAAGACAAGAGGACAAACCCATGAAGAAAATTTTGTCTTCACTCTTGTTTTCTATCCTAGATAGAGCCAAGAAAGTTGATGAAGCTCTAAAGGATGGAAGTTGGGTTAAAGCTATGCAACAAGAGCTGCTTCAATTCAAAAGGTAGAAAGTTTGGAACATTTCCTCTTCCTTCTGGGAAGACTACCATTGGAACCAAATGGGTGTTTAGGAACAAGAAAGATGGTAGAGGCATCATCATCAAGAACAAAGCTAGACTGGTTGTTCAAGGATACACACAAGAAGAAGGGATTGACTACACTAATGTCTTTGCTCCAGTGGCAAGATTAGAAGCTGTTAGGATATTCCTGGCATTTGCTGCATCCAAGAACTTCAAGGTTTTTCAACTTGATGTGAAGTGTGCCTTTTTGTATGGAGTGATAGATGAAGAGGTTTATGTCAAACAGCCACCTGGTTTTGTAGATCCTGATCATTTTTGCAAGCTTGACAAAGCTCTCTATGGGCTGCATCAGGCACTCAGGAAGTGGTATGAGACACTGTCTAAGTATCTCTATAAACATGGATACAAGAGGGGTACTATAGATGGAACTCTCTTCATCAAAGGACAAGGGAAAGACATATTGCTAGTTCAAGTATATGTGGATGAAATTATCTTTGGTTCAACTAATCCAAAGCTCTGCAAAGACTTTGAGAAGCTCATGAAAGACAGATTTGAAATGAGTGCCATGGGGGAACACAATTTCTTTTTGGGAATTCAAGTGAAGCAAGTTGAAGATGGCATCTTCATAAGTGAGTCAAAGTATGTCCAGGACATACTCGAGAGGTTTTATATGACTGACTGTAAGATTGCTAAGACAACCATAGCCACAAACCACTCTCTTGGTCCTGATCTTGAGGGGAGTGTGTATATGAGCATTTTTACAGGGCTATGATTGGGTCTCTTATGTATCTAACTGCTAGTAGGCCTGATATCGTGTTTGCTACATGTATTGTGCAAGATATCAAGCCAACCCTAAGATGTCTCACCTTATCACTGTCAAGAGGATTCTAAGATACCTCAAGGGTGCATCAACACTTGGCCTATGGTATCCCAAGAATTCTGACTTTAATCTGTATCCCTATACAGATAGTGATTATGGTGGTTGCAACATGACTGCAAAGTCTACATCTGGGGGATGTCAATTTCTTGGTGGAAGGGTTGTCTCATGGCAATGCAAGAAACAATCCCATGTCTCTACATCAACTGCTGAAGCTGAATACATTGCTGCTGCAAGCTGCTGTGCTCAAGTACTTTGGATTCAAAATCAGATGCTGACTATGGGTTAAACTTCAAGGAGACTCCCATTCACATAGACAACAACAGTGTTATCTCAATCAAAGAGAACCCTGTGCAGCACTCAAGGAAAAAGCACATCAATATAAGGTATCATTTAATAAGAGATAACTATGAAAAAGGATTAATTAAACTAGTCAAGGTTCACACAGATGAACAATATGCTGATCTGTTTACAAAGGCTTTTGATGAACAAAGATTTAAATATCTATATGAGCTTTGGGATGATAAACCTTGAGTGAGCTTTTCTTAAAACTAATTCTTATTATTTCTTAAAATCTGTGTCCTATGTTGTCTAGTTCATCACTTTCATAAGCTCATGTTTTCTTTGGATGAAAATTCCCTTTTGAAGACTTTTCTTAGATCTTTGAAATTTCTAATACTTCGGAAATTATGTTTTAACTTCGGAAGTAAATCATGCCTTCAAATTAAATAACTGTCTAAGAAGTTTACCTTTGGAAGAGTTCTCAAAATTTATCTTCCGAAGCATAAATATTTGTCTCAGACACTTCAAATTAAATAACTAAATTTTAAGGACCATTTACTTCCGAAGCAAAATTAACTCTCAGAAGCTTTGTCTGTTTACACACAAAGCACTCAAGCTTTAATTTTTCTTCCGAAGCAAAATTTTCAAATCTCTCAGAAAATTCTTTCGAAGTCATTTCAGCTTTGGAAGCTTTTTAATTAAAACTTCCGAAGATAATTAACCTTCGGAAGCTTTTTGACTTCCAAGAAAACTACTTTTTGAGCAAAAAGAAAACTACTTTTTCAGAGGTGGGACCGACATCCAGATTTCAAAGTTTATCCTCTTTCATTAAACTTTATCTGAAATCCCTCTCACATATAAACCCAACGGTTTCTCCCTCTTTCTATCATCTGTTCTTCCTCCAACCTAAAAACCCAAATTTTTCTCTGAAATTTCTTTCTTTCTTCTTCCTTCGTCCTTAAGCTACTTCAAAATGGCCAACCTTGCTCACAGAAATGATCCCAACTTAACCATGCAGCTACACAGACAACACAATCAAGTTGCTCTGTTATGCTCTAAGAAAGATCCTCATTTCTGAGAGGTTTGTCGTTTCTTGTCTCTGTCGAACTACTTCACCTCCCTCACCATTGATCCTCCACTCTATGAGGAACAGTTGCTTGAATTCTTGAAGACCTGCCAAGAGGTCATTATGGATGGGGAGAAGGAACTGTTGCCACAGTGTAGGGGAGAACATTCTTCATCACTCCGGCCATCATCAACAGACATCTTTAGCTGGATGATGAAGAAGGTGAGGTGTTCTTTCGAAAGGAAGTTGTTAATCATTCCTTTGAGCAGATGGGGTATGAGGGAGATTTCTCTATAAAGACCTTCAGGAAAGGGAAGGTCTCATCCCAATGGAGATTCCTGCTCCATGTGCTCATCCACAGCTTATCAAACAAGCATGGTGGATGGGACTAGATTCCGGAAGATCACTCCTTCATATTCCATGGAGTGGTTCAAGGGGTAAAATTCAGGTACTCTCAGTTTGTTTATACAAATTTGCTTGCTAATTTAGACTCCTTAGAATATTACATGTTTCCTAGATATGTCTAGTATATTCTTAACTGTGAACTGGGCTCACAGTTAAGGGAAACCGGTAACATTCTTAAATTGGGACACATGAAGCCCGGCATCTTTAAAATATTGAGAAAGTCCACAGTTGGATCTGCGGTAGAAACAACCCTACTCCCAAAAATGATAGAGCTCATTGCTCAAGGTGACAACCTAGCAGCACAAGCTAGTGTTGAAGCCACACCTGCTGCTTCCCAACCACCCACACAGCCTCAAATCTCCATCACCTACCAAAGAAAAAACAAACGAACCCCTGCTCAGACTATTCAGTCTGTGGAGGTCCCCGTACACTCACCCATACAGGAAGAAGTGGACACTCGAGCTCCCATTTCTCCTAAGGAGCAGACCACTCCCATCTCTTCAAGAATCAGTGTTGAGGTTCCTCATGCTCAGCCTGATGAGCTCATTAGCCCTACTGACTTAAGCCATCACTCTAAGTCTCAACACTTAAGTGATCAACCTTCAGGGGACAGTTACCATCCCCAGCCTATAGATCTTAACCAACCCATTCCCAACCTTGACTTCTATACTGATGAAGATATAGGTTTCAGTGAGTATAATGAATCTCTCTTCTTTCCCTCTACTCAAAGAGAGATGAGTACTATTGAGTCTCCTACATCTATCCCACATCAGTCACCTACAACTGTGGTGGACACTACTGAACCTGTTCAGGATGTCTATATGGAAGAGGCTCTCACTTCTGAAACTGACTACATCACTAAGACCTCAACCATGGCAACTCAGCCCACTGACATCTCAACTGAGACTGCCAGTGAGCAAAGGAAATCCAGTAGCCAAGAATTTAGAACTGGTCATGAGAGAAAGGACTCTGGTCCAATCTTCTCCACCTCCAGTGATTCTTCTGATGAAGAGGAGGGGATGTGAGACTAAAAGTGCAAAAACTGTCTAAAACATGCACTTACCTAGTCTCAAAGGTCAGTCACCTTGAATCTCAGGTGACTACCTTACAAAACAGGATCAATGATCGACAACTTGAGATTTCATATCTTAAGGAAAAATTAGCTGGGAGACCCTTAAGGAGAGCTTAACTAGGAACACAAGAACTTGTGGATGTGATTGACCTATCCCCCAGCTCACCTCTGCAAGTGGGTGATACTACCAAAAAGGGGGAGAAAGTCATTCCAGCCACAGAACCTGGGAATTCCTTCGAGAGAATGGACATTGAGGACTCACCATCCTCACTTGCAACTGTGCATTCTCAGCAACCTCCTCTACTTCACATTGATGTGGACTACACAGACTCCTTCATACAAAGTCTGTTTGAGGATGGGATACCAAGGGCTATGTCACCTTCCTCATCCTTCAATCACATTATTGGGTGGGGGTATGACAACAACAGGAAAGCCCTCATTATCATAAGAGTTCAAGGAAAGCAAGAAGCCTTTAATTTTCAGAAGTTGGACTTCAATGAAGGTTTGGATCTAGTCAACAATCCACTTGTCAACCCAAGCCAATCAAGACAAGCTGGCAGACTGGCTAGAAGAATCTAAGACAGGATCATTGCAGAGTTCAGCCTAAGAAGGAGACTAAGGCAATCAGGGAATGTCATCGGTCAACTGGATGTTGAGGCAGACCCTAAGATTAGCTTCATCGGGGAAACCTTGACTGAAGGCCTAGTGACAGAACCTGAGAACCCTGTCTCATCATCTCCAACTGTTGCAGAGATCCATATTCCTTTTGAGACACCTGTTGGTGAAGGTGCTTCTGAACCTTTCTCTGGCCGGAGCTCAGATGCCGCAACGAGCAATGAAGGCCAAAGCTCTCTCCACCTGGAGTCACAAAGGTCTGAGAGTGACAAAAGGAAAAGAAAGATGACATCTGAGGAAATTGAAGAGGAGGAGAGAGAGAGGAAAAGGAGGCTAAGGGGAGAAAGTTCCTCTACTGAGTCTTCAAGACTCATGGAGTCTGCAATCAGGGCTGCCTCCAGAACAGATACTTAGAATGATGAGTTAAGGGTAGCCGGGATCAACTATGTGTAGACTAGGAACTATGACATAGATAATATCATTTCTCTCCCCTTGGATGAATTAAATGAGTTGGTTGATCTGGAAAGGTCAAGAGAGAAGAAGGAGGCAGAAGATGCAAAACTCCTAGTACAAGTCAAAGAAGAGAGAAGAAGACAAAGACTGTACAAAGGTATGCCTACCCTCTCACCAGTTCAAGAAAGTCCTGAACAAGCGGATATAGTTCAATAAGAACCTCAGGTAGATAAGGAAGAAGACAGAATCAAGATGGTTAACTACCTGAGTGCCACACGCCATTATCAGGAAGATGCACTTCTTCCCTTATCTTATGTCTATATTGAGTTTGAGTAGTTAAAACAACTCGAGCTTGAGTTACTCAAGGAAAGATAGACAACAAAGAAGAAGCTGAAGGAAGAAGCTGCAAAGCCAAGAGCCATCATCCAAAAGAGCATGAAGAAGTCTACTGATAGGCAGAGGATGATGAGCTTCTTTAAGCGGTATGGATTCTCCGGAAGGAGACTTGGATCCATTTCTCTATCCACTATGGATGAGCATATCAGGCTAATCAAGCAGAAGATTAAGAGTGGAGAGCTCATTGACTTACACTCCACTCCAAGTCAGGCCCCACCTGAAGTGGAGGTTAAGGTTGAACAAAACAGACACAACACAACCTGGACCTCCTGCTAATGCTCAGCAAGCTTCATCTTCTGATCCACAGCAGGGTCAACCTCCTTCTCCATCTGAACCTGAGAGAGAGGAAGTTCCAACTGAGAAAGACAGTGAAGATCAATCTGGTGTTGCAGGTCGGTCTTCTCAGTTAAAATTTGGAAAATGAAGGAAAAGGATGGTGTCTAAACCAAAGTCTAAGAAGAATAAGAAGCCTTAATCCCCTTCTGAACCTCAGGATGAATCAGAACAACCTGAGGATGTGCAGTGAGAGGAAGCTCAATCAACTCCAACTTCAGTAGCTCCTCTAGCATCAGGAAGACCCATCTTGTCTTGGACATACACCACAAATCCAGAAAGGTGGCATGTTATTTGAGATGAAGGCATTGAAGACATCTATAAATGGCAAGATATGTTTCAGTTGCCTCTGCATGATCTCTTTGACATGAGAAGACACTTTGACAGCCTGAAGGATCCTGATCATCTTATAAAGAAAGGAATAGTGATCATCCTAATGAGCACTGTTAATATCTGAAGTTTTCTAAATGTTTTTGGTAGCATCAGCCTAGGGGGAGTTTGTAGAGATTAATGAAGAGGCTGATGCAACCTAAATATCTTTAGTCTTTCTTGCATGCTGCACAAGTACATTGAAGTGGAATGTTTCGGAAGTTTCACATGTGCAACTGAAATACTCTAAGTGTTAAATCTTTCGAAGCCAAGACCAACATCTTCCGAAGCCAAAGATGAAGCCTTCCGAAGCCTCAGAGATAGTCTTCCGAAGCTTCAAGTACATGAAGACAGATTTCTTCTGAAGACTTTTAATAACATGCTTTATCTGATGTACTGTTCCATAAAGCTGGACACCTTTCCGCTGCTACTCTGCAAGTCACCAACTAACATGGTTTGGTGAAAAGGTCCATGCTTTTGGTAACTATACATTAAGGTCTTGAGTCTATAACTTTCTACTTTATGTACTTTATCCTTTTTGTAATAGATAAGGATGTGAGCTATGGCATGTGATAGTCACTAGTCAAAAGGCAATATACCTTTTGACTCTACAATTGATTTTGTGTCTGTCTAGTCAATTGTATCCAGCTGGCTTGCAAAGTATAGCCGGCTGTAGGATGTTGTATAAGTATCTCATGTTCTTGTATCTTTCGAATATGCTTTTGTAACACTTGTAATAGAACATAGAGAAGGCAATATACTACATTCCTGAAAACCAAACACTTGTGTTCTTTGTGTTCTGTCTTATATATTACTTGTGTTCTTAGTGTCACCACTTGGTTAATCCAGTTTACTATTTGATCTAAGTTTAGTTATCTCCTCTTTATGTTGTTGTGTTGTAACTCTTCACCCTTCAATGATCCTGCACTTTTGTCACCAACTAAAGTTGGTAACTTGTATTAACATAAAAAGGTGAATAGTGGAATAAAATATGGTCAATTACATGGCCCTTTGAGAAAACGCCATGCAGTATTAGAGGTCTACTGCGGAGTTTCAAAGGCATACTTATGTCCATTGGTTCATAGAAGTGTCTCTAAAGGTTAAATGGCTTCGGAAGAACAAGTACTTCCAAAGCCACTTATACTTCGGAAGAGGCTACTTCTTCCAAGGGTTCAGGACTTCTTTTTTTCTTCATACTTTAGAAGTTGTCTTCTGATCTTTTCTTCTTAGACTTGATCTTTGGAAGTAAGTACTTTGACTTTAAAAGTAGAGTTTGTCTTTGGAAGTTGATCTTTTACTTTGTCTTCGGAAGAATTATACTTCGTTTAGAGGTTCCACACTTGGTTTCGGAAGCCTTTGTAAGTAGCACCAAAATTTGTCTAAGTGATTTGGTTTTGGTTGCACCAGCCTTCTTCTTGATTCAACAAACTCTCCTAAGGCTGATGCTACCAAAACCTCACTTGTTTCTACTCCTTAAAACCTTTAGCACCAAGGAACGTAGATATTTGTCAGTTTCTTTGTTCTTCCCTGAAGTAGTGCTGAGAAGCTTGTACAGATCATTTGTTGACAGTAACTCCAGTCTGTCACCCTGAATGATATGTACCCTCTGTTGTGTCCCTCTGAAAAGAGTTAGTTGATGAGAGTTGTAGTCATACTCTCATCAAACTATAGGTTCTAATTCAAGGCCCTCCATGATCTGTAGAAAGGCCGGGCCTTTGGTGGGAGACCTATCCTTGTCTTATTTTCTTCTTAGTTTCAACTCTTCTTTAATCTTAGCTTTTGCAGTTAACTAAACATGTTGAAGACTGCTGAGATCATTTTTGATGTGAGCAACAGTTTTAGAGTTGGAGGGATTGGAGAATGGTTTCTTTACTAACTCAGCAATGTCAAACCTGCTAGAGTGTAGCAAAGAAGAGGCATTCAGCCTGTTGATATCTCCATTCTCTCTTTCCATAACAAAGTTATGAGAGGCTTCATCAAGCCTCCACTAGATTATTTTCATTGTAGGCACAAATGGTTGACTACGAATCTTGTCTTTTTTCTTTATATCCAATAGAGTCACGAGCTTCCTTCTTAGTCTCTTCTCTTCATCATTTATTGACTCTGAGTTGAGGCCTAGAAGTTTAGCAGCACGGTCCAGCGTTCCTCTGGGCAGATCAAGAAATTGATCTCTTATGAGGGAAGGTGAAGATCCATCAACATAGGTCTGTAACATAGGTCTGTTTGACAGAGTGTTCCTCATAGGAGATGTCGCTCAAGGTTGTGTAGTTGGTGAGCTTTGTGTTAATTGCCTTAAACTCCTCTAGGGAAAGATGTTTAAAAGGCCGAGGGGATTAATTGGAAGGTGTTATGTAGTGGTTCTAGAAAGTGTTTTGGGTTGAAGGATAGGTAGTTTGGGTGGTTGAAGTGAGGAGGTGGGTAAGGATAGTGGTCTGGGTTTAGGTGTGAAAGGTTTAGTTTTGATGGTGAAAGGTGAGGGAATTGGTTCAGGTTTTGGTTGGGAGGTTGGTGTGAAGGTCATCCCCTGTACAACATCTCTCTCCTCTTGCCCAAACGTATGTCAGCCTTAACTTCACTGACAATTCGTTGCAGTGTCCTTTCAAGCATGGGTCCCACCTGCCTTCTAGAGAAGCCGTGAGCCCGGAGATAGTCCTTCATCCAGGCTTTCTCACCTATCTTCTTGGTTGTAGTGACCCTAGCTTCTTCTTTTTTCTTCTTCTTCTTCTTTCTTCTTCTTCTCTTTCAACTTCTCTCTTACAGCTCTTTTTCTCTCTTTCTCCAGTTGATCCTGCTCTTTGTTGAAGAGCCATAGGATCGTTTCATCGTTATGTGAAGAAAGCTCTTGAATAGAGAAATCTCTAGAGGTTAAGAAAACTATCCTTTCTTTCCTGAGCTGCATGTCAGCTTCTCTCTGTTCTCTTTCTCTTTCTTCCTCTAAGGCCAACCTTGCTGCATCCTTTATTTGTTCATTTTGCAGTTTGATTGCTTTTTCCAGCTCTATCAACTCCTCTAGTGGTAGCAGGAGTATGTCTTCATTGACGACTCCAAGCTTGATGAGCCTATCAATGGCCTCAACTCTCTTCTTGTTGTTAACTGCCTCTTGGTTGGCTGAAGTTGCATTGGAACTGTCAGCTAGCAGCTTCCTAGTTGGAAGCTTCCTTTTTCTTTTGAGTTTCTCAATACTTTCCTCCTCCTGAAGCTCTTTCGCTGTCATTTTCTTCTTTCCATTATCATCTTTTAATGTGCTTGACTTTGCTGGTTCTTGGAGGGAGGACTCATATTGCAAGAGAGGTAGTGAGGATATCTGAGCTAAAGGTTGGTTGAGAAAATCCTCACTATTCACCTCAGATTCCAGCTCTAAAATTGCATCTTTGATGATTAGGTCCTCGGACAGTGAGAACAATCCTTCTGCAGCTTCCATTTCAGCTTTGAAAGATTCAGCATGTTCTTCTGAGGCTTTAACTTTGGCTTCGGAAGTTTGAGGGAGTGCAGTTTCTATCCCAACTATTTCAGTTGCTGGGCCATCAGTCATCATTTCCCCTTCGAATTGAATCTTAGGTTCCATTTGGACCTTAGGTTGACCAACTTCTTTCACAGTGGTAGAAGGTGCACTTAGCCTCTGAAGCTCTTCAGCTCCAAAGTACATCATTACCGTATGAGGACTTGGTTGATCAAGAAAGGATCTCAATAGAAACTTGAAGAAGAGTCTATAGAGATATCTGAATATCATTGGGTCAAGTTGTAGTACAACTTGGGATGGCTCAGAAAAAGCTGTAATGGGAGCCGCATATTTAGAAGTTGAAGTTTGGCTCAGTGGTTCCTCAGATGTTTGTCTCTGAACATTCTCCCCCTTTTGGTAGCATCATCTTGAGAGCTAGATGAGCTAGAGGAAGAGGTTAGGGAGACCTAAATGGGTACATGCCTAACACATCTTTCAATCTATTTCTCAGCTAGTTGAGCCTTGAGATTGTCAATCTCAAGTTGTTGGGTGGCGGACCTGTCCTCTAAAGTCCTAACCTTGGATTCAAGATTTGAGACTTTAAAAAGAAGGTCTTGTATGATGAGTTGCAGTCTTTCCTCATCGTCTTTTTAACAATCACAGGGAGATGAGGTAGCACACCTAGTATGTCCAACCTCACCACCAGATGTGGTTTCTTGGCACCCTGGTTTCCCCTGGCACGGTTGCCACAGATTCAGTCTCAGAAATGTTACCACTATCTAGAAGATCCATTGAGGAATCTTCTATAGTGGCAGCCGAATCTACATGAGTCCCCTCCACATTAGTGGGACTCACCTCAGTAAAGGTTTGTTGATAGGGGCTAGAGAAAAGAGGTCTCTCTAGGCTCTGTTGATCTTGGAGAGAGTGTTGTAGATCAACTTCATTGCCATGAAGAGACGTAATCTCTTCATCAGTTTTGAAAAGAAGGTTAGTGAAAGATAAGGAGGTTAAACCTACTAACGTGGGACCTTGATCAATGTCTACAGGCATTGAGACTCTAGAGGGGTTGTCTCTTTATGGCTGCTTAGAGTATAAAAACTCACCCTAAGGGCTTTTAGATTGGGTAGTGGGCTCATGGGTTTGAGACTCAGGAGACTCAAGACCATATTGAGGTCAATGGTGAAGGATGGTGAGACCTCAGACTGAGTGGGAGCTCAAAGTTCCATTGTATAAGGCCCCGTTCCTGAGATGCTTACAACTGGTAAATCATTTACTTCAATAAAGTATTGCAACGGAAACATAAAAATAACTTTTCATATCAGTACAAATGCTTTTGCAAGTTAATACAAGCGTTCATTTCAAAACATCGTTCATTCGAATTACAATGAAAAAACATTAAACAAAAGAATGCCATCCTAAAAGTGCTGAGTAGCTGCCCCGTGCCATCCTCAGCGACATTACCTGCCAACTGGAAAGACATAAAAGTCATGTAGCTGACTCCAACACCTAGGGCAAGCGGCAAGGATCCCATACATATGGTCAATCACAAAGATTGGACCCCTGTGTGCATCCTTATAGGGTAGCTAACTCGCACATAGTTGAGCTAACACTTTCATTGGGTGTGAATCTCCATACATTTGCTTGCAAGCCTTCTTTCATTACATTCCTCTTTTCGTTATCTTCCACTTTACGTTACATATTACTCTTCATTTCATTCATAACATTTAACGCAAAGCCAAGGAAAATAATCATACAAAATAAGGAACATAACATAAACAGTCAGCATCATCATACATGCATAACATGCATCATACATACCACATCATACATCACCATCATGCCCAACATAACCTCTATGGCCTCAAAAGTCATCTTACTCGAACCCCTGGGAACCTTCCATGTCAAAACTTACATCTGCACTTTCCCCGAAGGTCAGTAAAGAAACTATGTTCCCTCGGGTACACAAGCCCTACTTGGCCGTACAGGCACCCTTCAGTCCCATGCGACTAAACACCATGCGAATGGGTCCTATGCGAAGGGACCCAATGCAGATGAACACTAATGTGGATGGACACTAATGCAGATGGACACTAATGCGGATGAATCCCATGCGAATGGACACTTAGGCAAATGGACCCTCAGTCGCACGAATCCCATGCAAATGGCCCTCAGTTGTATGACACACAAGCGTATGGACTCTAGTCGCACTACTCACATGCGAATGAACCTTAGTCACACTCCATTCAGCCGTATGGCCTCCATTCGGTCGCCTAGCCCTAGCTGATGCAGAATGCAGTTCATCCCGAACCCAATCTGCGATTTTCAACCTCCAAGCTCTCCTAAACTCATTCTAAGCCCAAACAACCATCCTAAACCTTTGAAACACATACCATAACACCATTCAAAGCACACACAAGCCTGAAATCATGTCCCACCCGATTCAAACACATACACACGCACATACCACACATACGGGTTCAACACCCAACACTATAAAAAAACTGGATTTCAGATGTGTTCCAGCACTAATCATTCAAAAGTGTGTAAAATAGGGGTCCTAGAAGGCACACAAATGACACCGTCGAGTAGAGCTTCGATTCAACCCGCTACACTCTAATTTTCACGCTCGAATCCACGAGAACCAAGCTTGGAACTCTCTTTTTCTCCCATTTTCTCTCTTGGTAGATTCACAAGTGTGGGGGAGGGTGTGGGCTGCCCTCCCCTCTTATTTCCCCTACTTATCCAATATTTCTCCCACTTTGGCAAGTTTGGTTTTCTTTTTCTTCTTTCGTCAGCTTCAAAGAAAATATCCAGGTGTTGCACACTCTAGCCTTTTTGGATTGAATAGGAGGAGCTTGTTCAATCAGAGTAGATTGAAAATGGTTCGTTGGGGTGTCTTTGGTAAGTGATGGTGATAGGGTGAGAAGGTAAAATTGGGAGTATGGGGGTAGTTGCTGGTGTGGGTTCATCACCTGTGGGGTTAACAGGGATGTCACGAGGAGCTATTTGCTCAGTTATACCTGGAAGTAGAGAAGTCTACCTTCTAGTGAAGTTGGTGGACACCTTCTTTAGTGTTTTGAAGATGGTAGGCCATATTTGAGGGATAGGCAGAGTGGCTGCACAGACAAGCCAACTCTGGTCCAGCTCACAGTTGATAATGTGTTGGAGAGATCTGGAATATATAAAGAATGTTTCCCTTTGAAGATTTCCAATGAGATTGTCAGCACAAATCTTTAATAGTTGAATCAGAGGCCTCTCACCAGTTCATGAACTAGGCATTCTAGTTCGTATGTAATCTGATCCTATCCACTAAATTTATTTGACAGATAGTAAAGGACAACATGTAGTAGGAACTTCTAGTTGTATGAGAATTTGAATTTGTAGACAATTGACCTGCTGACATCTCCACCATATCCCATTAGAATATAGGTGTTATCTATATCTGCTTTGGGGAACTCTGTGGGTGCACCCTCATCATGAAGCTCGACATGCTCCCTGATGAGTTGTTCAGTTATGACCAACTCTTGGCCACAAGTGTTGGATCATATTACACGAACCCCATTTAGGTTTCAACCTGACCATTTCCCCAAAATTCAGCCATGTGATTGGTGTAAACAGTGGGATTAACAGTCAGGGCAGTGTAGTAGGATGATTGGAGAGGAAGGAGATGAATTCAGAGAAGTCCACATCATTTGAAGAGTCAAGAAGTGCAACTTGATTGTGTTGAGGATTTAGTGCTATTGGTGAAAAGTTGAAGGTAGAAGAGTTTGAGCTTGGGTGGATTAGGGAGGAAGGAAACTTTTAGGGCAGTAAAAATTGTGGTAAGAATATGAAAGTGAATAGTCAGGATTATTTAAAAGAGGGTGAAATGGTGGTAATGGGATTAGGATAAGGTGATGTGATATTTTAGCGGATGAAGTCACAAGGGTGGTAAGGTTTATTCAGTTAAATAATCCGACATCATTAACAAAATCTTTACTTTTTACAGTGTGGGGCCCAAGATATTTCCATTACACAGTAAAATCTTTCTTCCGAATATAAAACATTTCCGAAGGTAATTTGTCTTCCGAAGGCAATTACTACTTCCGAAGGTAAAAAGTTACTTCTGAGAGTAAAGATTGCTTTCCGAATGGAGAGTTTTTGTAAGCTTCAAAAGTAGATGTGATATGTAATCAATCGCTTCTTCGGAGACTAAAAACTCTTCCGAGAACAAAATTATCCTTGGAGAAATTTTGCTTCGGAAGATATGTAAAATATCTTCCGAGGGTTAATTCTCTTCAGAAGAAATTTATACTTGGATAAAATTTCAGAGAGACCTTTTGTAAGAGGGCTTAGATTGTATTAACATAAGACATTACATGTTAAAAAGGTTTTTCAAAAGAGGTAATCTAATCAATGTTTATCATTCCAATAGTTGTTATGAGATACTTAAATCTCTGTTCATCAAAAGCTTTGGTGAACAATTCAGTATATTGTTCATTTGAATCAACTTTGATTAGCTTAATCAGATTTTTCTCATGAATATCTTTAATGAAATGATACCTCATATCAATATGCTTTGTCTTAGAGTGCTTCACCAGATTTTCAGTGATGGAGATAGCACTGTTGTCATCAATATGGATTGGAGTACTCATAAAGTTGAATCCGTAGTCTAACATCTTATCTGAATCCACAACAGCTGAGCACAGCAACTTGCAGCAACAATGTATTCAGCTTCAGCAGTTGATGTACAGAGATAAGATTGTTTACATTGCCATGAGATGATCCTTCCACTAAGAAATTGACATCCTCCTCGTGTTGATTTCTTGTCAATGTTGCACCCACCATAGTCACTATCAAAGTATGCATAATGATTAAAATCATTGTTCCTAGGATACCAGAGACCTAGTTTAGGTGCTCCTTTGAGGTATCTGAGGATTGTCTTGGCAGCAGCTAGGTGAGATACCTTTGGAGCAGCGTGGTATCTTGCACAAATGCAAGTTGCATACATGATATCAGGTCTACTAGCCTCAGATACATGAGAGAACTAATAATTTCCCTATACTAATGTTGATCAGTATCCTTCCCCTTAAGGTCAGGACAAAGATTATGGTTTCTGGATATGGGTGTCTTGGTTGGCTTATAATCTTTCATTTCAAATCTTTCTAATTTGTCACTCACATATTAGACTAGTTGATGTAGAACCCTTCCTTCAATTGCTTCACCTGAATTCCATGGAAAAAATCTATTTTTCCTATGGAACTCATCTCAAACTTCTTCTTCGTATGCTTTCACTGTCTTTGCACATTTGGTCATTTGAAGAACCCAAAATGATGTCATCAACATAGAATTAAACAAGCAAAATAACCTTACCAGACTTCCTTATTAAGAGAGTCTTGTCAATAGTTCCTCTAGTGTAACCATTCTTGAGAAGAAACTAAGACAAAGTCTCATACCACAACCTAGGTGCTTGATGCAGCCCATATAGAGCTTTATCCAATTTGCACACATAGTTGGGATGGTGTGGGTCTTCAAATCCTGGAGGTTGGCACACATACACTTCCCTATCTATGTCCCCATATAGAAAGGCACACTTGACATCAAGTTGGTAGACGGTAAAATTCTTGGATGCCGCATCAGCAAGGAAGATCCTAACTGCCTCAAGTCTTGCAACACGTGCAAAGACATTAGTATAATCAATTCATTCCTCTTGAGTGTATCCTTCAACTAGCAGTCTTGCCTTGTTCTTGATAATCAAGCCTCTACCATCTCTCTGTTCCTGAAAACCCATTTAGTGTCTATAGGTACTTGACCAGATGGTAGCGGACATAGGTTCCAAACCTTTTGTCTCTTGAATTGAAGTAGCTCCTCTTGCATCGATTTAACCCAGCTACTATATTTCAGGGCATCTTCCACCATCTTAGGTTCCATATGGGATAAGAAGCATGAGTACAAGCAGACATTCCCATGATGAGTCTCCCTCTTGTTCTCATACCTTCAGAGACATCCCCTATGATGTTGTCAACTGGTTAAGTGTTATGAATCTTTAAATGAGGATGCAGTTTCAAAGATAGATCAAGATTGGACATATTTTGCTCAGGAACTGGAACACTTTGTCCAACTGTTGTTTCAATCTCATTCAATGAGGACTGATTGAATGAATGAGAAACATCATCAATTGTTGGCTATGAAATAGCATTCACAGTGGCATGTTCCTTCAAGAGGCTACTTCCATGAGCCTGGTGCTATGCTGGATCACCTAATGAGCTTTGAGGATCAGCAGGTGATTCAGTAGTTAAAGCTTCACTATTCCTTGATATAGTTATACTATCAGATCTGTCAATAGTGGAAGCTTGATTTGTGGCAGCTCTTAGAGAACTTGGAAGAGGTCTGGGTAGCTCAACAGTTGATCAACGTCAGCATCATTTTGAGCGCTTGTTCCAACTGAATCATTCTCACAAGATGGTTTAGAATAGCTTGGAAACAATTCAAAATTAAAAATATGATGAGAGCCATTCCTCCTAGCACCAGGAGTGTGCTCATTTACAACAATGTTGGATGACTCCTCAAATTGTTGATTCTTGATGTTGTATACTCTATAAGCTTTAGAGCTAGATGAGCATCCAATAAAGATAGCATCATCCAACATTTCAGCAAATTTGGCCAAATTGTCCTTTGTGTTAAGTATCGTACACCTGCTACCAAAGGACATTAGAAAGCCAATGAATGGTGGCCTCTTGTTCCATAACTCACAAGGGGTTTTTCCATGTGGCTTAACTACAAGAACTTTGTTCTGCACATAGCATGCAGTGCTGACTGCCTCTGCCCAGAATGTTAGATGTAGTTTGGAATCAGCTAACATAGTTCGAGCAGCCTCAATAAGTGTCTTGTTCCTCCTCTCAGCAACACCATTTTGTTGAGGAGTTCTGGGAGCACCGTATTGTCTGGAAATCCCTTTTGCATTACAGAATAGTTCTTAAACTCAGTCCCTTGATCACTTCTAATTATCTTAACCTTGTGATCAATTTTATTTTCTATTTTAAGAACAAAATATTTTAATGTTTGAGCAGTTTCATCTTTAGTTCTTAAAAAGAATACCCATGTAAATCTTGTAAAATCATCAACTATCACAAGACAATATGATTTTCTTCCAATTCTCATTATACTTGTGGGACCAAATAGATCCATGTGCAATAAGTGTAATGGGGTAATGATGGAGTTAACACTTTAGGATTTATGAGATGCCTTGTGTTGTTTCCCTTTCAGGCATGCAACAAAGATATCTTTGTAGAAAAATTCCTTTTTTGGCAAACCATGTACCAAGTTATTTTTAGCCAATTTATTCATTGTCTTAAAATTTACATGACATACGTTTATGCCAAAGTGTTGACTCATCACTATCAGCTTTGGAAAGAAAGCATGTTACTTCACCCATTGGGGAAGCGTTGTTCATATCCAGCTTGCACATATCCCTTTTCCTTGGAGATCTAAAAAGCACCAGTTCTGGAGGAATTGTCATCCCTGGTTTTAGGATAATGCACTCATGTTCTGTGAAAAGGATTTGATGCTTTTGATCACAAAACTGAGAAACACTTAACGATTTGTGTTCAGGCTATTTGACAAAAATAATTCTGTCAACTTTTAACTTTCCATTGGTTGTACTCCCTCTGCCAGAAATATATCTACGGCCTCACCTCCAAATTGGACAGGACCTCCATCATAATGTTGAAATTGTTGAAGGAGAGATCTGTTCCCTGTCATGTGCCTGAAGCATCAACTATCAACAATCTAGACATTGTTATTCTAGTCATATGGATGTCCCTGCACACAAGATGAGATAATTAGTTTTGATTGGAGACCCGAGCCTTGTTGGTCTTGGGTTCTTCTAATGATAGTGACATAATTGAACCAAAGGTTAAGCATCAGGGTTCAATGGATGTCTTTGAAGAAGAGGATTGGGCCGCAACATCTTTCTGATCTTCCAATCCATCCTTTGGTTGATCATGGAAGATGTGTTTGTTGAAGCTTTTGCAGCATTGCATTCTTTCAAAGCTTCTTTCTTTTCGAAAGAAACCTTCACCACCTTTTCTTCCAAAGCAGTCCCCTTCTGGGATGGCTTCAAGGGAACTTTCTTATTCTTCAGACTTTTAACAGCTTTAGCTTTTGAAGCCATTTTCCCTTTGGAAGAATGATTTTCTTCTGAAATCAACCTAGCTTTGGAACCTAGCTTTACCTTTTTCATCACTTGGACCATTTGGTAAGGTCCAAATGAGAAACCTTGCCTGACTCCTTCTTTCTTAACTTTACTTACATAATGTGTACTAGCAGGATTGTAGTAACAATCTTTAGCCATGTGGTTTACAAACCACACATTATGCATGCAATGTTAGTCTTTTGGGAGCATATGGTTGTTGTTTTTTGTTCTTTTTCTATTTATCAGCAACCTTCCTGTTGGACCAAAAGAACCAATGAGCCAGGATCAGAAAATCTCTAAGTCCCACATGGTATCATAACAACTGCTGAAAGCTTCATGAGCAGTTTGACAAGTGCTGAAGACTTCAACAGCTGAAGATCAAGGGCTGAAGACTTCAACAGCTGAAGAACTAAAGTGCTGAAGTACAACAGCTGAAGAACACAAGTACTGAAGCCGAACAGCTGAAGAACACAAGTACTGAAGCTGAACAGCTGAAGAACACAAGTGCTGAAGCTGAAAGACCAAAGTACTGAAGTACAACAGCTGAAGAGTTTACAAGTGCTGAAGATCAACAACTGATGTACAAAGTCTGAAGACAAAGACTGAAGACATCAGCTGATGATATCTACTGAAGTCATCAGCTGATGAAACATCTGAAGTTCAAGTCTGAAGACCAACTATTGAAGTTTCAGTAGTTTGTCACAACAGCTGAAGAGTACTTCTTCGTAGTTGTGATATCAGTAGTTTTATATTTTTACTTTCAGTAGTTTTGTAAAACGACTGAAGAGCTTGTTCTTCAGTCGTTGTAGTTTCAGTAGTTTTATGTTTTTCAGTAGTTATAACAACTGATAACACTTAGCATTTTTGTAAGGAGATGTCAGTTGTTTTGACATCTTCAGTAGTTGTGTTTCAGTTGTAATAAATCTGTTAGATGTCACTATCAAGTGACATCAGCAGATGTCACTATCAAGTGACCTAATTGTAATTGTGACATTCTGTTACCACGAAAGCGAATATTGAATGAAATATATTTGCAGAATTCTCTCTCTATAACCGTCTTTGTTCTTCATTAAATATCATTTTGTTCTTGTGAATCGACTAATTCATTGTTTGAATTCCGCTGCTATACTCTTTAATCAATCAAACATAGATCACTGATCCTAACAAGTGGTATCTGTGTTTGATTGAATTAGCGTATTCGCAAGAACTGGTTATAGATTATTGAATTTCTGCCGCTTTCGTTCATTTATTTTGAGATCTTCTGGTTCAATTGGTTGTTGCGTTTTGTTCTAAATCTGTTTTAGCTTAACCGAATTTGATTGAATCTGAGATGACAACTCCTTCTAATGATCCTCACAATACCGGTTCCTCAACCAAGCCTCCGATGCTGGTTAGGACCGAGTATAACATATGGCATTGAAGAATGCTTCATCACCTGTCTGTTAACAGTTCAGGATGTTGGACATCTGTGGTACATGGACCACATAAGCCTATGGTGAACAATCTGGAAACCAATCAAATGGTTCCGAAGAAGAAGGAACAATACTCTGATGAAGATCGGAAACTATTTGAGATTGATGCTAAAGCCCATGGAATTCTGGCCATGGCACTGCCTAATGAAATCTATTCGGGGCTTATGCATCATGAAACTGCTCATGATCTCTGGAATGCCCTGAAAGAACAATTCGGTGGCACACATGAGGTCTTAGCAAACAATAGAGAGATCCTTGCCCAACAATATGAGACATTTCTCATAGGAAGGGTGAGACACTGACTCAATAGTTTGAGCGTTTTTCCTGCTTGATCTCTGAGCTGAAAATGGTGAAACAGGAATACACCAATAGCCAGATGAACAACAGATTCCTCAGATCACTGCCTGAGAGAGGGACACATACACTATTGTTCTACGCTCCACTGCAAATCTGGATGGTCTATCTCTCACCCAACTTCATGGGAAACTGCTTACATTTGAAAGAGAGATAGGCTGAAGAGGAAACTGTCCTCATCAGGAAAGCTCACTGATGACTTTGTACCAGGGAATACTGCCTGGTTGGTCATGAGTCAGAATATGCTGCATCTGAAAGCAATATGATGAGCATATAGATTTCTCTTCAAATAGTTCTGATCATGCATTTGTTGGTATTGAGAGTCATTCTGGCAGTAATAGTGACAATTTATGCTTCATCATGGATGATCTGAAAGGAATAGCTGATGATGATCTGGAAGAGATGGATATTAGAGCCAAATGGCATTGATTAATATCAGATCTCAGAAGTTCTATAAGAGAACTGGCAGGAAATTTCCTGGACTCTCTGGCAAAACCAAGTTGGTTTTGACAAGAGTAAGTTGAGGTGTCACAAATGCCAAAGGCTGGGACACTTTGCAAGAGAGTGTAGATCAACTGGATCTAACTCCTCTGCACCCTTTGTGACTTTTCCTAGTACTAGTCCACAAAACAGAGGGCAACATCCTGCTGGTTCTGGTCATTATTCACATCTAGATCTCCTGCATACTTTGTTCCCCAGGGTCAAATGTCATATCCTTATCCCTGCTATTATGTGCCTCAACCAAATCCTGTTCAAGCCCATTGCACAACAACCACAAGCATTGCTGAACCACAGCCTTCCCAATCTCATCAACAAACTCAACCTCAACAACACAGCTTCTTCACCCCAGGAGTTGTTGACTGGAGCAGTTTACCAGATGATTTGTCTGGTCATGAACAACTGTTCTCAGGCGCTGGTCAACATGGTGGTGAAAGTCCATTTGGAAATCTAGCTCTTATGGCTTTGGATTCTGCTGATACTTCATCCTCTAATGCCTCTACACCAAAGGTTTCACAGGTATCCTCTGAGGCAAAAAGCCAAATTATGTTCAGAAACATGCATAGCAACATTTGCATCTATTAGAGAAGCAAATGTAGCTTTAATCAACAAGAACATTGAGCTAGAACAATAATTCCAAAAGCAAAGCTGAATTTGAGTCTGTGCTTAATGACAAAATGATGAGATTTACAAACTGAAATGTCAAAAACTGATGAAAGGCTAGGGAAGAGATACTTCTAGAGAAGTATAAAGATCTCAAAGAAACCCTTGCAGTTACCCAGGTAGAGTGTGATAGATGGGTACAATCATGCAAAGGTTTTGAAATGCTTCTTAGTAAGCAATCTGCTTCTAATGTGAAGTTTGGCATTGGTTACAATCACACTGCTCCACCTACAGATTTTACTCCAAGAGCAGAGGTAGAATCTGATGGTGAGAGTAATAACCAATCCATCTCATCATGTGATCTACTTTCTGATACAGCACAATCAGAAGTAGAAGTCAGCATCAAGCCCTCTCAGAACCTATCAGCTGATGTTGATGGTTCAATGCTGACACTCACATGATCAATGAGTTGATCAACTTAGGAGTTAATTCTGAAAGTCCTGAAAGGACTAGAGAGCAGGATTTAACACCTGAAGTTCAAACTCCAACTACTGCCAGTACTGAAGAGAAGAAAACTGTCAGTAGAAAGAGTTTGAAGACTACTAAAGAGGCAGTCAAGAAAGCAAACAAGCTTCCAAAGCACGAAGAACAAGTCTTCAGTTGCTTCACCGCTTTTGTTGATGATCAACCTAAGATGAAGAAGAAGAAACCATGTGGAAGTATGTGTTTGTTCAATCATCTTACAGATTGATTGCTGGTACAAAGGGGTTCCAAAGTCAAACAAAAAGAAGAAATTAAAGAGAAAATGGTAAAAATGAAAAAAAGTTTGAGACCACATTTGTATTAGCAACATCAAATCCTGTAACCCTTAAGTCCTCAAAGAAATCCAAAAGGAAGGGGTTAAACAGGTGACAGCTGAGAGTGCTCAGAAGAAGAAGGTCCAACATAGGAACTTATCAAACTCCACTGGCAATGTGTCTGATGAGCTGAAAGCTTTATCACAAAATCAGACACAGCTGGTTATGATGGTTCAACATCTGTTGGGTAGAGTTAACCAACTAGATGCTCCTATGTTGAAACCACAGAAAAGGAGATCCAAGCCAAAGGATTCCTCTTCTCACCATCTTCTTCCTCTCAAGCTGTTGTTTCTAATAAACTGTTAGTTTACCATCTGTTGATGAGACCAGGCCCAAAACCAAAAAGGTTTGGGTCTCCAAAACTAACTGATTGTTTATTATTGCAGGGTTCTCCAACATGCCAAAGTAGCATCTGGTATGTAGACAGTGGGGGATCTATGCACATGACTGGGAACAACTCTCTTCTTCATGACTACTCTCAAGGAAAGAAGGGTTTTGTTTCTTTTGGCAATGATGCTAGAGGTTACATCATTGGAAATGGCTTTGTCTCCAATGGAGAAATCAAGTTTGATGATGTAATCATGTGGAAAATCTCAAGTACAATCTCTTGAGTGTCAGTCAAATGTGTGATAAAGGCCATTTTGCTCTTTTCACCAGTCAGAACTATAGGATTCTGTCATCCAAAGTTATGCATTTGATTGACAAGGTGTTGGATGATCACACTCTCCTGAGAGCCAACAGGACAGAAGAGTGTATGCCTTAGATCTTTCAAGAAAATAGATCTCCGAGGCAAGCTTGCCTATTTTCCAAAGCCCCTTCTCAAGAATCTAAACTGTGGCACAGAAGGCTGGGTCATGTTAATTTCAAAAACATGAATCGGCTTATCCACAATAGTTTAGTCAGAGGCTTACCAATAAAGGAGTTTCACTGTGATGAAACCTGCACTGCTAGTTTAAAAGGAAAACAACACAAAGTCTCATTCCCTCCTATTGAAGAGCCTAAGTCACTGCCTGCTTGCAATTACTGCATATGGATCTATTTGGTCCTGTGAGAGTGATGAGAATGGCAAAGAAGAAATATTGTCTGGTAATTGTGGATGATTACTCCAGATTTGTATGGACTTTCTTTCTACATTCAAAGGATGAGGTTGCTCAGAAGGTTATTAACTTTGTGTTGTATATTGAGAAGCAGTATTCCCTTCCAGTCAAGTGTATCATGAGTGATAATGGAACTGAATTCAGAAACCATACACTTGATGACTTCTATCTTTCAAAGGGAATCAAAAGGCAGTTTAACATCCAAGGACTCCAGAACAAAATGGAGTAGTGGAGAGAAAGAACAGGACCCTCATTGAAGCTGCAAGGTCTATGCTGGCTGACTCTGGTTTGCCACTGACCTTTTGGGCTGAAGCTGTTAACACAGCTTGCTATGTGCAAAATAGAGTTTTAGTAAATCAGAGGTTGATGAAGACTCCATATGAAGTTCTCCATCACTTGGCTCCTCTAATTTCATTTTTCAAGCATTTGGGTGTCCCTGTTTATTCTCAACACAAAGGATCACTCCATAAATTTGATCCTAAGTGGAGGCAGGGTATTTTGTTGGTTATTCATCTACTTGCAAGGCATACAGAGTCTTCAACTGCCGAACAAAGATAGTTGAAGAGACTTTTCATGTGAAGTTTATGAATCTCCTTTGGACAAGATTCCACAAAACCCTGTGGAGTTGTTTGATTTGGACATACTGCAATTATTCTTATCAACCTCCAGCTATTGCAGATCCTGGGTGGCTAAATCATCTTCTGTAGCATGTCTTCCACCTGGTGGTATTGATGATGATGATGATAATATCAATACTCACCTATTCAAGTTTAGTGACTAACTGCCTGTGTCTGCTAAACTGATGTTCCTGTAGCTTCAGCAGTTCCATCCATAACAAATGCTGATGAGATCTTTTTTCCTCTACATCTTTTGAGTTACCATCTAATTTTTGGTTTCAAGAGGCTACAAACATCTGCTGCTGCTGAAGGTTCTACAAACACTTGCACAGATCTCATGTTTATCAAGAACTAAAGAATCACCCCATGTCTCAGATTATTGGTGATATCAATGCTGGTGTTTCAACCAGAAGTCAATTGTCTAACTTCTGCTTCTATGCTCTCTTCATCAGTCAGCTAGAGCCAAAGAACTACCATGTTGCTTTGAGAGACAATGGATGGGTTGAAGCTATGCAGCTTGAGCTACTTCAGTTCAAGAAATAGCAAGTGTGGGAACTTGTTCCTCTTCCCCCAGGTAAGTGTGCAATAGGCACTAAATGGGTGTTTAGGAATAAAACTGATGAAAATGGGCTTATGTTAAGAACAAGGCTAGACTGGTTGTACAGGATTTTCACAAGAAGAAGGTATTGACTATGATGAAACCTTTGCCCCTGTAGCCAGACTAGAGGCAATCAGATTGTTCTTAGCCTATGCTGCATTCCACAATCTTAAAGTTTTTCAAATGGATGTCAAAAGTGCATTTTTGTATGGTAAAATAAAGGAAGAAGTTTATGTGTGTCAACCACCAGGATTTGAGGATAATAAACATCGTGAATGGGTGTATAAACTTGATAAGGCTCTTTATGGTTGTTGAAACAAGCTCCTAGAGCCTGGTATGAGACACTCTCCACTTTTCTTCTTAAGAATAACTTCACTAGAGGCTCCATTGATAAAACTTTGTTTATTAAGAAGGTGGATCAGCATAAGCTACTGTTCAGATTTATGTTGATGATATTATTTTTGCATCCTCTGATCCCCAGTTGTGTGATGATTTTACAACATAATGAAAAAGAGGTTTGAAATGAGTGCAATGGGAGAATTATAGTTCTTTCTAGGCTTGCAAATCAAACAAAAGGCTGATGGAACTTTATTCATAGTCAAAATATACAAAAGATCTTTTGAATAAGTTTGATTTACAAAACTGTAAGCCCTGTTCTACTCCCATGTGCAACACCACACAACTGGATGCTCATCAGAAAGGTAAAGCTGTGATGAAACGCTTTACAGATGTATGATTGGGTCCTTGATGTATTAACAGCTTCTAGACCAGATATTATGTTGCTACATGTGTTTGTGCTAGATTTCAGGCTGCTCCTAAAGAGTCTCATTTGATTGCAGTCAAGAGAATCTTTAGATATTTGCAAGGTACACAATCTCTGGTTTATGGTATTCCACTGGACACTCTTGCAAATTAGTTGCTTTTTCAGATAGTGACTATGCAGGGTGCAAGTTAACTAGAAAATCAACTTCTGGTGGTTGTCAATTCCTAGGCAACTGTTTGATTTGTTGGCAGAGTAAGAAACAAACATCTGTTGCTACATCAACTGCTGAGGCAGAGTACATTGCTGCTGCAAGTTGTACCTCTCAGGTACTCTGGCTTCAGAATCAACTTCTGGATTATGGCATTACAGAGACTAAGACTCCATTATTAATGGATAGTGCTTCAGCTCTGTGTATTGTCAAAAATCCAGTCCAGCACTCTAGAACCAAACATATAGAGATCAGACATCATTTTATTCGGGATTGCTTTGAAAAAGGTCTGATTGATCCTAAGTTTGTGCCTAGTGCTGATGAGCTTGCAGATATTTTTACTAAGCCTTGGATAGTTCTACTTTCCAAAACCTTGTGTTAAGGCTTGGTATGCTATAGCTAGAATAAGTGACAACTACTGATGATTTCAGTAGTAATTACTAGTGATCATTGGTACCCATGTCACATATAAGTACTCATGAGTCCTTTCACCTTCAGTAGTTTTATAACTACTGATGGCTAAATGCCTCACAAGTACTGAAGTACATTATCTGTTCCAAACTACTGATGTAGTTACAACTAGTGATGTAGTTACAACTACTAAAATCAGTACAAACAGATAAGTACTGACGTCCTATGAAACACCTGAAAAGCAGATGCAAAGTCTGAATGAGTAATGTTCAGGACAGTATGAAACAGCTGAAAGGCTATGAATTGACGAAAACTACTGAAGATAACTTTCTCTTCAGTTGTTTCAACAACTGCTGTTTCATTCTAAACAACTGAAGCAAAACCATGTCTTCAGTAGTTTTATAACTACTGATGACTAATACCAAGTCTTCAGCTGTTTACAACAACTGATGACAAAACCACTGTCTTCAGTAGTTTCACAACTACTGATGACAAACACCAAGTCCTCAGTTGTTCATCATCTGAAGTCAAAACCACGGCCTTCAGTAGTTTTCTAACTACTGATGCCTAACACCACGACTTCAGTTGTTTCAACGTCTGAAATGATAATACCATGTCAACAGTCGTTTAAAACTACTGATGACTAACACCAAATCCTTCAGTGTTTTCTAACCCATGCCCTATAAATATCCCTGACCTAATCCTTCAAAGCTTCATCTTCTTCAAACCTAACGTTCCTCTCCAAAACTACTCTTTCTAAATGGCGTCCATGCAAATTAAACCGCGACATAACTGTGTAGCCTACCTTACTAAATTGCCTGTCTGGGCTAAGTTCGATACTGCTATCGATCTTATGGTTCAGTCCCAATACAAAACGGTATTTCTTCTCAATCCCATTCTACATGCCGAATCCCTCCAACAGTTTTGGATGAACGTTACCATCACCACTGGGGAAAACAACACAACATCTCTCCGGTCGGTCGTCAACAACAAAGAAGTGGTCATCACTCCGAAATACTTCGCCAAACTCTACATCTGGATGATGCCATTTCTCCTGCTGGATATCCCAAGGGCACAACTGATCTATCCTTTGCCCATCATGGATATCAGGGCAATCTTAGTGCCTCCACTATAATGAAGAAACATTTCCATGACGCTGAACGCCTAATTTTTCACATGGTGAATGTATGTTTGGCTCCTAAGACTTCGTCTTGGGATCAAATGTCGACAAAGTGGCAGCAGGTAATGTATTCTATTCTTGAGCAACAGCCGTTAAATTTTTCAGAAATAATATTTTCGGAGCTCAAGGATATGGCTCAAAAACTAACTGCTAACCGTTGGATATTATATCCGCGGTTCATAATGGCCATCATTACAACCAGCTTCAAGCTGAGGGACTTGTTGGCCTGGGAGTCCCTGCTACGGCTGTTCTGCCTGAAGTATACTCCCGGCACAACTCTGACCACACACTCAAATGGCTGCCAAGCTGCGCAAACCCACGCAACTGGAACCCACAGTCACCACCTCCAAATCAAAAGTCCCCACGAAACCCACCATAAAGAAACCCAAAACGGATACTCAGGGAAATGAGTCCCCTGAGGATGCCCCTGCAAGACAAACGCAGGAGATATCCACTGGTCAAAACCCCCTAGTGGATATAAGGACTCTTCCAGCCATAGCCGCTCAGGATTCCTCTCAACAGGAGCCTGCAGCAACCACACAAGGGTACCCACACATCTGGGATCTTCCTCACTTAAGGGGATTGCCATTGAAGAGCACCTTCCTCCCCAGGTGCACACTGCTTCTATCCCTTCACCCCATGCAACCGCCCCCCAAAGCCCAACATTGATCGTTGCACAAGTGCTGACTCAATTACACTCCTCACCCCCTCCCCAGATACCGCTTAGTACTGGGAACACCTTTACCATTGAGGGGGAGGACCACAGTGCAATTGAGAACCCACAACATAGGGGTTTACCACTTCTATCTCCTGGTGTAGATAGGGAGATTAGAATATCTAATGAGGCTGCCACCTCTTCTGCATCAGCACATGATCAGACTGAGGCTGGTAACATTGCTAAGACCTCACTAGAGGCAATAGCTGATGATGGACATAGTCCTGAGGCTGGAAGTCCCCAGTACCACGACCAAGGGGCACATGCTACAACTGGTCTACACCCAGTGCATGTACATCCTGATCCAAGCACGAGGTCAGGTGTTCAGCTTCTGCTGATGATGACCTGGGCTTTTTCTACGATGTTCTTGCCCAGAACACAATCCTTGAGGAGGAAGTCAGTAGGCTGCAAAACCTACTTGACCAACTCTCACAAGGAGAAAGATCATCTGCCTCCACCAACCCACAGATGGCACCTTCAGTTGAAGGTTCCCCAAACACTGAGCCACTCCCAAGACTCAGCCACCTGCCTCTGCTTCTGGCACTATTTCTCAGGAACAGAACCATCCTGAGCAAATAGTTGCTGTCCTTCAAAATTCCGTCCCTCTCATCACACCCATCATCACTGACATTGTGACTAAAGCCATTGATGAGAGGCTTTCCTCAACTTTACAACCATTGATTGATGCTGCTGTGCAAAAGACACTTTCTGCGGTACCAACCCCTACCACCAATGCATTTAAAAAGGGGGAGAGTACTGCAGTGAAAGAAAAGAAGAGGAAAAGAACAGAGGATGAGAAGGCCAAGAGCAAGCCCAAGAGGTGGAAAAAGAAAAGCAACAACTGATCACCTATAAACAAAAGAAAAGTGCTGATGATCAATCTACTGCTGAAGAACAATCCTTGGAAGAGCTGGTAAAAGATGCTGATGATACACACAGCCGATCCATGGATAAAATCATTGAGCAACTCTTCAGGCAAGGTTTTGATACAGCCACATTAGATAGTGAAATCAGGAGGTTGGAAGTGGAGGAGATTCAAACCGATGGGCTGGGTATGATGCACTTGAAAAGGAGAGATTGGAGATCATGATCCGTTTTATTGCCAAATACTTAGGAAGATCTTTGATGGAGATTCGCGTGTGGACCAGAGACAGTATTCTGGCTATAGCGACCAGAATCTGTCTATCTGAGCAATTCCACAAGGGGATTATCATTGAAGCCCTTGATGAGGCTGGGGCTGGTAAAAGGTTTGAAATGGCAAAACTTACAAAGGCTAAACTCACAACAAAGATGCTGGAACAACCTTCCCTTCCACCGCTCAAAAACAGCCTACCCCTCAAATCTCCAAACCAATCTCAAAGCCCAAATCCAAACAACCACAATCACGACCCACAAAACCAACTCCCTTACCATCTAAACCAATAGCCGATGATGCACCTAAGAAGAAGAAGAGAAGGGTGTTGAGGCTAGAAGAAGAAGAAGAGGATGATGTGGAAGAAGATAGGATGCCTCTGTCTGCAGTCCTAACACTGGCGAAAGCCAAACCTATGTCCATCACTCCCACCTCACAGATGGATGTTGTGAGAGTAATAATTGAAGAAGAGGAGCAGCAAAAGCTTCACGATGATGAAATGCTGAAAAACATTGACAAAACCTATGCTGCCTCCCCATCAAGTATCAGCATGAAGAAAGAAGCTCTAAGATTGTACACTCTCGCCAACACATTTCAATATGAGAAGGAAAGGGTGAGAGTATGGCCTGATCCGAGGGTGGCTCACACGAATGTAAAGAAAGACATTCCTTCGAGATACAAGGGTCAAGTCAAGAGGATCGTAGATGAAGAGATCACAGTGGCCCTTGTAGTATCACCCTGTGTGATTGTCGAAGATTTCAAGAAGGCCTGCGAGACTAAACAACCACCCTAGAAGATGCTAGAGAACAGAATTATCAAAAGGGGTTAGTCTACAAGAGGCTTGAGAACTTCAAGCAGAATGAGCTCAGTCTGCTACTCGAAGGGAATCATCATGATGAGTTTGCATATAGACAAATTACAACAGTTGAGCTCAAAAACGGCAAACAGGCCAAGTACATCTCAGAGCTGTATGGGTGAGAAGGATTGTTTGATGGTGAATCCGAGAACCTGACCATGGAAGAACAAATCATGTTTCTCAGAGCCTACACCAAAGAATCCTACAGGCTCATACACGGGAAGTAGATCTCATGAATGGATAACAACTCTGTGTGCAGTTCCCCAAAACAGAGTTCCTATCATATCTTGCCAAACAAATATCAGAGACTTCTTCCCAGGCCGGAGCTTATATGGGTCACCTTCTCTACTGATCAAGAAGGAAAAAGACCAACTTTTGCCAACAATAAGTGGGATAATAAATAAATTAGAGGCTTTGGCTGCATTGGTTCAGGGGGAGTTTGTTGGACCAAAAGAACCAATGAGCCAAGATCAGAAAACCTCTAAGTCCACATGGTATCACAACAACTGCTGACCCATAAGTGTTCACACACAGGGGGAGTCTGTCCTAGTGACAACTCCATACGTGCGATATGGGGTCCTTGTCGCTTAACGCTTGATGAATTGCTTGGTGCTCTAGAGGGGGACTAAGTACATGACGAGACCTAGATAAAAGTGAAAGATAATAAATGCACGAAAAGTGCAATAAGTACGAAATGTGCGAAACGTGCGATATGTACGAAACGAACGATGACGAAGATAATAATGATTACTTTGATGTATGTATGATGTGTGATCACGTGCGATAGTAATGAAAATGGTTTAATGAATGGAAAGTAATGCAATGTTTTTATAAAACTAGAACTCACTCAGCAACGCTAACTTTTTATGCATTTTCCAGTTGGCAGGTGAGCATTGCTGAGGATGGCGCAGGGCAGCTACTTGGCATTTTGGATGGCATTATTTTGTATAACGTGTTTGCATTGCAATACGAACGAACTATATTTTGTAATGAATGATGTATTATTTTGCAAAAGTGTTATTTAAAAGAAATGAAATGTTTGTTTAAAGGTTTTCCGTAGCATGATTTTAGTAAAGTTAATGTAATTATATATTTTATGTGCGATGATTGACCAGCTGTGAGGGTCCCGGGAACGGGGCCTTACAGGTCAACTTAGTGGCTATGCTTATGCGCTTGTGATTGTATGATTATGCTCGTTTTGTTGTTTGTTCTATGGTTGTTGTTTGATATTTCGATATGCATAACACTTATTAACAAACATAACAAGCTGAAAATTGATGGTTCTTTATCATTAAGTGATTAATAAAAGGTTATTAAAAGGATTAATGATTTTAATAAAAGTGATTTTATTAAAAAGTGAACCATAGGGTACCATGTTTTTGAAAGCATGCAAATATAAGGTACATAGAGTTTTCTAAACTAGAATTATGGAAACTTAAAATTTATTTTAAAAACAAGTTTAACACCGTCCTTTTGCACAACACTTGAGTCACATGGAAACTCCTAATGGGATAAAGGGCCCCTAACCATTTTGAGGGAACTTGTGATTTGAGGTGGGGATACCATATTTATGGGATAACGGTCACCTAACCACTTATGCTGGAAAACACACATGTGTGTGCAAGTAGGATGACTTGATTTGAAAACCATGTTAAATGGATCACCTACAATGTGGTGTACAAAGGGTATATATGGGATAAACATGCCGACTATACATATGATGTCCAAAGTCCATCCAACACCTCTAAAAGTTGCAAAGGGTTGTAATTGTCAAAATGTTGACTACCTTGTTAATTTAAATAATGGGATAAAGGTCACCTAACCACTATTTAAATGTAACGTTGGATTGTAGAATTTTAAAATTGTGTAAGACATATAAAAGGGCTTTGATTATTAAAATATGATATCGAGAATACTAAAATTAAACTTTGCTAAATTTTGTAGATGGCCACCAACAACAATGAAAATAATGATATCACATCCGCTCACTCACTATCAGTAAGGAACATTCTCCAAAATAAACGTCTAAACCATAACAACTTTATAGATTGGTTTCGAAACTTGAGAAATGTTCTCAAGCAAGAGAAACGATGGTATATTTTAGATGATCCAATTCCTGATCAACATAATGATGATGATGAGGAAGCCTGTCATGTTAAATCCAAGGACACAGAGTGATCATTCCTTGTTGATTTAACTTATCCAGGCCTTAGACATTTAACTCTCAACGAATAAGAGGAACAAATCCCATCTTGACTACATACATTTATCATAATCACCTTGTGTTACACCTGAAGATAGTCTCATGTACTGTCAATTATTTCAGAACAGCGGATAACAGATTAAGGTATGGCACTTGGTGAATATCAAAACCCAATATGTATCTCAGGTCTGAGGATACCAAATGATATTTGCCTTTACTCAAATTTACTTATGATCAATCAATAAGACTACATGGAATTTTCTAGAGTGATCATAAGTAAATTTGAGTAAAGGCGAATATCATTTGGTATCCTCTGACCTGAGATACATATTGGGTTTTGATATTCACCAAATGTTATACCTTGAGCTAGTTCTTCGCTGCTCTGAAATAATGGGCAGTGCATAAGGCTATGTTCATGTGTGACACGAGGTGATTGTGAAAAACATATGTAGTCAAGATGGAATTTGTTCCTCTTATTCGTTAAGAGCAAGATGTCTAAGGCCTGATTAAGTTAAATCAACAAGGAATGATCATTCTATGTCCTTGGGTTTAACATGAGATCTGAAACAAAAGAATAAATGATTGATTCACCTAAATCATTTCAAGTTGGATACTTGAAGGGGATGATTTTATTGAATGGCTTTCAGTCATGCGTATTAAGGGTATTTACTGCTTGCATCAATCTTGAAAGGGATCAAGATCTAGTTTGATCAATTAGATTAGGATTTGTAGCGGAATAGCACACGAATTAGACGAAATTCTAGCAAGAATAATATGAATATTCAATTAAATAGTAACAATTATAGAGAGAGAGTTTTCTGTAAAAAGAATGTTTTCATTCATGCACAAACTTCCCGTAGGGGGAAATTAGGTCAGCATTCCTTTTATAAGGAATGTGACATGAGCTGACGTCACTTGATAGTGACATCTAACTGATTTATACAAACAACTGAAAGTAAAGTAAACTACTGAAGATGTCCACAACAACTGAGGGCACCTTCACTAAAAGCTAAGTTTAAACTAACATTACAACTACTGAAGTTATAACATCTGAAGTATAAGAACTTCAGATGTTTTACATCACATAAAAGTACTGATTACAAACTACTGAAATGTAAACCATCATAACTACTGAAGAGAACTACATCAGCTGTTGTGACAACTTCTAAGAACTTGATCTTCAGACTTTGTCTTCAGCAGTTGTCTTGAGACTTTGTCTTCGGCAGTTGTCTTTAGACTTTGTCTTCAGGCTTTGTCTTCAGGCTTTGTCTTCAGGCTTTGTCTTCAGGCTTTCTCTTCAGGCTTTGTCTTCAGGCTTTGTCTTCAGGCTTTGTCTTCAGGCTTTGTCTTCAGGCTTTGTCTTCAGGCTTTGTCTTCAGCTTTGTCTTCAGGCTTTGTCTTCAGGCTTTGTCTTCAGGCTTTGTCTTCAGGCTTTGTCTTCAGCTGTTGTAGATCACTTCAGTTGTTTTGATGTCTGTGGGACTTTAAGGTTTTTCTGATCTGGCTCATTGGTTTTTTGGTCCAACAAACTCCCCTGAACCAATGCAGCCAAACCCTTTAAAATTATTGAAGTCCCACTTATTGGCAGAAACAAAATCTGGATCAGCTCAGAATTCTTCAATATAAGCTCAGTCCAGGGAAGAGATTTCAAAAGGTTTGATTGGCAAAGGATGAATGGCAACTCTGTCTTGGGGAAGTGGACACACAGCTGTTACCCCATCCATGAAAGCTACTTCCCAATGATAAGTCTGTAAGACTCTCTGACATAGGCCTCAAGGAAAACAACTTGTTCTTCCATTGTGAGTTCTTCAGCTCCACTTTCAAAGAAGAACTCAGCCCATAGTACTCAGATAAGTACTTAATATGCTTTCCATTTTTCAGCTCCACAGTTGTTATCTCTCTGTATGCAAACTCATCAGGATGAGTGCCTTCAAGCAATAACTGGAGCTCATTTCTTCTTATTTCTTCAAGCCTCTTGTAGATTAACCCCTTCTTTACCTTTTTGTTTTCTAGTAAGGTTTGTGGAGTCATTTTATGTTGGACCAAAACAACCAATGAGCCAGATCAGAAAAACCTTTAAGTTCCACTAACATCAAAACAACTGAAGTGATCTACAACTGCTGAAGACAAAGTCTATAGATAAAGTCTGTAGACAAAGTCTGAAGACAACTGCTGAAGACAAAGTCTGAAGACAACTACTGAAGACAAAGTCTGAAGATCAAGTTCTCAGAAGTTGTCACAACAGCTGAAGTAGTTGTCTTCAGTAGTTGTGATGGTTTATATTTCAGTAGTTTGTAATCAGTAGTTTTATATTATGAAAAACATCTGAAGTTCTTATACTTGAGATGTTATAACTTCGGTAGTTATAATTTTTGTTTATACTTAGCTTCTAATGAAGGTGTCCTCAGTTGTTGTGGACATCTTTAGTAGTTAGTTTAATTTCAGTTGTTTATATAAATCAGTTAGATGTCACTATCATGTGACGTCAGCTGATGTCACATTCCTTATAAAGGAATGTTGACCTAATTTCACTCTACGGGAAGCTTGTGCATGAATGAAAATATTCTTTTTGCAGAAAACTCTCTCTCTATAATGGTTACTGTTTGATTGAATATTCATATTATTCTTGCTAGAATTTCGTGTAATTGTGTGCTATTCCGCTGCAAATCCTAATCTAATTGATCAAACTAGACCTCGATCCCTTCATTTTAGACTTGTAAGCTCTCTTGAAGTCATCAAGAGATTCCCAGGGTGATACTACAATGGCCAGCATATCACAGCATCTACAATCTTCTTTACTTGGCCATTGTATCTGCTTGGAATCTTCATTTTGTGAATTCTGTCACTTACTCTGGGGTCATGCCAAATTCTAACTCTCTCTTTGTGATATTGGAATGTAAATCTGAGAGCATACAACCTCTGAGCATGTTTCTTCGTAGCTTGTATGGATGAAGACTTGGAAACTCTTTATCAATCATCCTTAACAGCTGCTCATCATGTTGTTTGTGCTATTCTTCTTCTTCAAGTTTGACTGTTACCATTTGCCTTTGGAAGTCAGGTGTGATTTGTAGGGATTTAACAAGATTATCAAAGTCCATATAAGCTATTTTATAGGAAAACGTAGTGGATTAAGAGTTTAAAATCTTGTTAACATATATATAGATTATCAAAACCCATTTGTAAGCTAAATCCAAACCATGGATCCAAATACGAAAGGCATACAAGAGGACAACCAAAGGAGGTTTAGAAGACAACCTTTTTGAGCTGCTAGAAGACGGGTTTGTGAGGGTGCAAAGGATGAACTTTATGGCTGAAACTTCAACCAAAATGACCTCAAGAAAGCTAAACCTGAAACCAGTAACAAAACACCTTTAGAACCGTGGTTGTGGAGGACAAGATGATGATGTTTGATGGTCAAGACTTCAATGTAGAAGTCCTCAAGAGATGATACCCACAAGCTCTTTCAAATACCATTGAAATGCTAGGTTTTCGACACCAATTCCAGCAACTTCAAACCTTTGTAGTTGCTAAAATGTTCTTCTCTTGTTCCAGCTCCAAAACGTTTTTAGAGAGAGTTTTGAGGGAAATCTTCAGCCTTTGCATGCAAGAGAGAGAGGGTGCAAGATTGGATTGTGAGTGTATTGAGTCTTGCACTACTCAAGACAAAAGGGTGTGACATTTAAGGCCCCTTGGGCGGCCGAAATGTTACAAAGGATTTAAAATCCATTTTACCTCCCTTTTTATAATAAACACACTTAATCTTATATTTTATAAAGTTGAAACCAATTTTAACTTAATAACTTAGCACTCTTTTATTTGTTATTATTTAACAAATTTAAATAATGAAACAAATAATACTCATGAACAATTATCCATATAATGATGTTCATCTACAAAATCTATGTATTTAGAAAACCCATTTTCTTTAAGTTGATGTCAATATTTATTTTACGATCTTATCAACGAATAAATATTTATGGGTGTTTATTTAGCTTGTTATTGGGTATGACCCGACTTGGATCATATCACACTAGCCACATCAACTTAATATGTATCTTGGGCAGAACAAGTCTTTCAATCTCCCACTTGCACAAGATTCATAGAAGGTTGACGCAAGCAACAAATATCGCCTAGCAACGGTTTGTTACTCCTAAAGTATATGATTAAGTGCCATTCAATAACATCATCCTCTTCAAGTACCTTACTTGAAATGTTTTAGGTGAATCAATCATCTATCCTTTTGTTTGAGATGTCATGTTGAATCCTAGAGACATAGAATGGTCATTCTCCGATGATTTAACTTTAATAGACCTTAGACATCCAACTCTCGTGAATAAGAGAAACAAATCCCATCTTGACTACATACGTTTCTCATAATCACCTTATAACATACCTGAACCTAGCCTTATGTACTGCCAATCTTTCAGAATAGCAAAGAACTAAGTCAAAGCACAATACTTGGTGAATATCAAGACCCAATATGTATCTCAGGTCTGAGGATACAATGATATTCACCTTTACTCAATATCTCTTATGACTAATCACAAACATTCTATGCAGAAATAATTGAGAGCGGGCCAGTCCATATCTATATCCCATAGATATCAATGAACCTTGGTAGCAACCTTTTCCTTCATATTCATGCCTTATGAATATCAACCAATCCAAGTTCATTATAGTCTTACATTCATAGTTGTTCCCACAAGTATGATCGACTATGGACATTTAAAATAACTTATTTATTTACGGATTTAAACATGCTAAAAGGAAGAACAAATGAAATTTATAACCAGATAATAAGGTCAAATAACATAATTTCCAATATCTGAATACAAAATTTGATCAAGTCCAATCACTAGAATATCGAAGTCCTAGGGCACAAGTATGACTTTCATGCTTTGACCTATCTAGGAGCTTCGTGAATGGATCCGCAACGTTTTGATCGGTGTGAACTTTGCGAATACATATCTTTCCTTTTCAACTTCATCCCTTATGTAGTTGAATCTTTGTTCAATGAGCGGAGTCTTTTGATGAGCACGAAGTTCCTTGATTTGAGCAATCGCACCCTCGTTGTCACAAAAGATCTCTAGGGGGTCTTGAATGGTAGCAACTACCCCTAGATGAGCAATGAACTTCCTAAGCCACACAGCTTCTTGAGCTGCCAATGAAGCGGCGATGTATTCTCATTCTGTTGTAGATAGTGCCAGTACATCTTGCTTTGAGCTCTTCCATGAGACTGCTCCTCCATTCATAATGAAGACATATCCTGACTGTGATCGAGAATCATCTCGATCAGTTTGGAAACTCGCATCCGTGTAACCCTTTACAACGAGCTCCTCCTCACCAGATCCATATATTAAGAACGTATCCTTAGTGTTCCTAAGGTATTTCAAAATACTCTTAACAGCCATCCAATGACTATTACCAGGATTCTGTTGATATCTACTTGTCATGCTTAGAGCACATGGCACGTCCGGCCTAGTACATATCACTATATACATGATGGATCCTATAGCAGATGCATATGGGACTCCATTCATTCTTTCTTGTTCAACCTTTGAACTAAGGCATTAAGATGAGCTCAATATAGTCCTTTCTGCATAGGTACTAACCCTTTTTTAGAATTCTCCATCTTGAACCTCTTCAAGATCTTTTCAATGTATGCACTTTGGTTTAAACCTATTAATCTCCTTGATCTATCTCTATAGATCTTTATTCCCAAAATATAGGCGGCTTCACCAAGATCCTTAATGGAAAAACAGCTTCCAAGCCAGGTTTTTACACCTTCCAAGGTTGGAATGTCGTTTCCAAAAAGCAGAATGTCATCGACATATAAAACAAGGAAGGTAATAATGCTACCACTAGCTTTCTTATACACACAAGCTTCATCAGCGTTTTTGATGAAGCCAAATTTCTTTACTTCATCATCAAAACGGTGATTCCAACTTCTTGACGCTTGTTCAATCCGTAGATTGATTTCTTTAACTTGCATACCTTGTATGGATGTTTTGGATCGACAAAACCTTCAGGCTGTTCCATATGGACATCTTCCTCAAGATATCCATTAAGGAAAGCAGTTTTGACATCCATTTACCAAATCTCATAGTCATAATATGCTGCTATGGCAAATAATATCCTAATAGACTTTAGCATTGCCACAGGGGAGAAAGTTTCATCATAATCAATCCCTTGAGTTTAAGTGAAACCTTTTGCTACGAGTCTAGCTTTATAAGTATTCAAGTTTCCATGCATATGGGTTTTCTTCTTGAAAACCCACTTACTTCCAACTATCTTGGACTTAAGAGGTGGTGTAACCAATTCCAAACTTGGTTATCATACATGGATTGCATCTCAACGTTCATGGCTTCTTGCCATTTGTCAAAATCAGGTTTTGACATTGCATCATGGTATGTGGTTGGTTCATCCGAATCTACCTCATAGCATCCATCCATGAAAAATCCATATCTCTCAGGTGGAACACTAATTCTACTGATCTACAAACGTTTTGTGTATGTTGATCATATGGATCATTCTCAACATTCTCATGTTGATTGCTAGTATCAACCAATTGTGTATCGTTTTGTGAATCTTGAACCTCTTCAAGTTCCACTGCTCTTCCACTAGTTTCTTCCGAAAGAAACTTAGTTTCCAAGAACTCTGCCTTTCGAGCATTAAACACTTTCTGCTCTGTCGGATCATAGAAATAATATCCAATACAATCTCTAGGATATCCAATGAAGACACACTTTGTGGATCGAGGTTCCAGTTTGTTTTGAGTGTATTGCTTAGGATAAGCATCACACCCCCAAACTTTTAAATATGATAATCATGGACCCTTCCATGCCATACTTCAAAAGGTGTCCTTTCCACTTTCTTGGTTGGGGCCATATTTAAAATACGGGCCGCGGAGAGCAACGCGAAACCCCAAAATGATAGAGGCAGTGTGCTTCTAGCCATCATAGATCGAACATATCCAATAGAGTCTGATTCCTCCTCTCAGACACACCACTATGTTGTGGTGTTCCCGGTGGAGTAAGTTGTGAGATAATCCCACAACTTCTAAGATATTCTTGAAACTCACTACTAAGGTATTCACCTCCTCTATATGTTCGAAGAATCTTGACCGTTGTGTTGAGTTGATTTTCTACTTCATTCTTGAATACTTTGAACATTTCAAAAGATTTATGTTTGTGTCTTAACATGTACACATACCCATATCGACTATAGTCATCGGTAAAGGTAATGAAGTATCTTTCATCGTTCCTAGTTGTTGGTTTAAAAGGTCCACATACATCCGAATGTATGATCCCTAATAAATCTTTTGCCCTTTCATTAGTCCCACTAAAAAGGGGCCTTTGTCATTTTACCTTGTAAAAAAGACTTGCATACATCAAATGAATCATTCATTGGTTTTCAAAAGACCATTCTTTTGAAGTTTTTGCATACGATTCTTGTTTATGTCACCAAGGCGACAATGCCAAAGATAGGAATCACTCAAATTAAGTTTGAGCCTCTTGGTGGTTGCTTGTACATAGAGCTATCATATGTTGTGTTATTATGAACCAATTCATAAACACCATTACAAGGTATAGCCTTAAGAGTTTAACAGATCTAACTCAAAAACTCAACATCACAGTTTGAAACAAAGAATCTCAAATGAATCACAGGAAGCAACAGAAAAACAAACTCTATAACCAATTCTTGCAAATTTGCTAATTCGATCAAACTAAGATATCAAAAGAACAGTTTCAATGACCAATTATTAAATCGATCAATGATTAACCTACTCTGATACCATGGAAAGGGATCGAGATCTAGTTCGATCAATTAGATTAGGATTTGCAGCGGAATAGCACATGAATTAGACGAAATTCTAGTAAGAATAATTGAATATTCAATTAAACAGTAACAGTTATAGAGAGAGAGCTTTCTACAAAAAGAATGTTTTCATTCATTCACAAACTTCCCGTAGGGGGAAATTAGGACAACATCCTTTTATAAGGAATGTCACATCAGATGACGTCACTTGATATTAACATCTAACTAATTTATACAAACAACTGAAGTAAACTAAACTACTGAAGATCCACACCAACAACTGAGGACACCTTCACTAAAAGCTAGGTATAAACTAACATTACAACTACTGAAGTTATAACATCTGAAGTATAAGAACTTCAGATGTTTTACATCACATAAAACTACTGATTACAAACTACTGAAATGTAAACCATCACAACTACCGAAGAGACTACTTCAGCTGTTGTGACAACTTCTGAGAACTTGATCTTCAGACTTTGTCTTCAGACTTTGTCTTCAGACTTTGTCTTCAGACTTTGTCTTCAGACTTTGTCTTCAGACTTTGTCTTCAGACTTTGTCTTCAGACTTTGTCTTCAGACTTGTCTTCAGACTTTGTCTTCAGCAGTTATCTTCAGACTTTGTCTTCACTCTGTCTTCAGAGTTTGTCTTAAGCTGTTGTAGATCACTTTAGTTGTTTTGATGTCTGTGGGACTTAAAGGTTTTTCTGATCTGGCTCATTGGTTCTTTTGGTCTAACAAATCTTCTATGAATGTTGTGCAAGTGGGAGATTGTTGGATTCTTTTTGCCCAGACACGTAGAACATTGATGTGGTTAGTACGTTATGATCCAAGTCAGGTCATACCCAATAACAAGCTTAGCAAACACCAAATAATATTTAATTGATCATATGATCATGCAATTAAATAAATACACCATATAGAAAATGGGTTTTCTAAATAATTGCATATGAGATTGAACTACCTATATGGATATTTTGTTCATGGATATTATTTGTAATAGATTGAACAACCTAATGTTGTTTATTTAGTTAAATAACATCAAATAATAGGAGTGTGTGTATAACTTATATAATTAAAAGGTAATTTCATAACTTATTCTAATTACTTGTTTATCAAAATAAAAGGAATTTTTGGGGGGAAACCCAAATAAAACACTTGGGTTCGGCCGCCCTTATAGGGGTTTGATTCTTTTGGGTTTTAATTAGTGCTCTTGAAAAAAACCAACACACTCTCCATCCAGCCCTCTCTCTCTCACATGCAAGATCCATAAGAGCTTTCTCCTTCTCCAATATTGAAGAATAGAAGCTGAAAATCGTTTCAGCAGCTCTAAGAAATAGTAGCTAAAAATCGTTTCAGCAGCTCTAAGAAATGGAAGCTGAAAATCGTCTTCAGCAGTTTTCTTTGTGCGATTTTGGTGTCAAAACCTAGCAAGATAGGCGCTTGCTTGATGCTTGTGGGTATGGATGCTTGAGGACATCTTTCCTTGATGTTTTGGCTGTTCAACAACATCATCTTCTTCACCCAAAATCATTTTCTGCAGCATTACTAAGGGTAGCATGTATGGTTTGTTTTGGGTTGTTATCTCTTATTGATAGCTAGTTCAGACACATATAAATGATCCTATGTTCTTGGGTATGTTGATGTTTTGTTATTAGCCTTAATTTCCAGATTACTAATGATAATTTTAAGGTTACATTCCGCTTCGTTTTCATAGTTTAAAAGGTTAAACTACTTTGATATGGTCCAACAAACCCACAGAGATTGACTCCCTTTTTGAGTGATGGAACTATAAAAGTTGTTGGTGTTCCTTCTTGGTGCATTATATTCTCTTGAGAAGTCACTAGATATACCACAGTTGAAATAGTTAACCTTGGATTTGTCATATCCAAGTTTAGTATTTTCATTCAAACTCAGCTTCGCCCCACCTTCGTCAAGAATTTTAAGCCCTCGTGGCTATCATGGCCATGTGCCACTACATATCCATTTCTTCGACAACATTAGGATCCATTTCTTTGAATTCTTTTGTAACTAGATGAGCTAAAGTGAGTCTTCCTCATAAGTATGCTTCAAAGACCAAACAAAGCCATTATAAGTAGCGTATTGCTCTTTATATCTCTTGTTAGTATACGTGACTATATGAGTTCCGGTTGATTAAGTTAGTGTTGATGTTGAAGTTGATAGCTTGACATGTGAACGAGTAGCTACGAATCTAGTTAATCTTGCTTGATCTCTAGATAAGAGGGAATCATCTTCTTTAGTAATGAATGCATTTTCCACAGAATGAGTTTCTAATGGAAATTTATATCCTCAATTACTTGTGGTCCACTAAGGTTCCTAGTCCTCTCATCAAGTTCAAGAGCTTCAATCTTTGCAATCATGATACCAAACTAGTGCTCTCCACATCAAGTGTGTTTTTAAGCATGGTTACAGTCTACTTCCAACTTTTTGGCAAACTATGTAACATCTCTTCTTGTTCATCTCCTTCTCCTTGTAATTGAGTCCATTAAACTTCATATCAATAACCATTGCGTAAAACAATGTAGTTGTTTTGAGATTGACTCCCTTTTTGAGTGATGGAACTTTAAAAGTTGTTGGTGTTCCTACGTGGTGAATTACATTCTCTTGAGAAGTGGCTAGACATACCATAGTTGAAATAGTTAACCACGGATTTGTCATATCCAAGTTTAGTATTTTCATTCAAACTCAGCTTCCCCCCACCTTCCTAAAGAACTTTTAAGCCCTCATGGCTATCATGGCCATGTGCCACTACATATCCATTTCTTTACAACTTTAGGATCCATTTCTTCGAATTATTTTGTAACTTGAGGAGTTGAAGTTAGTCTTCCTCCTAAGTATGCTTCAAAACACTCAACAAAGGCATTATAAGTAGTGATTTGCTCTTTAGATCTCTGGTCCACACAAGACAATACGAGTTCTAGTTTATTAAGTTAGTGTTAATGTTGAAGTTGATGGCTTGACATGTGAACGAGTAGCTATGACTCCAGTTAATCTTGTTTGATCTCTAGAGAAGAGGAAATAATCTTCTTCAATAATGAATGCATTTTCCACAGAATGAGTTTCTAATGGAAAGTTTATGCCTCAGTGACTTGTGGTCCACAAAGGTTCCTACTCCTCTCATCAAGTTCAAGAGCTTCGATCTTTGCAATCATGATACCAACCAGTGCTCTCCACATCAAGAGTTTTTAAGCATGGTTACAGTTTAATTCCGACTTTCTGGCAAGCTATGTAACCTTCTTGTTCATCTCCTTCTCGTTGTAGGTGAGTCCGTTAATCTTCATATCAATAACCAATTGCATAAAACATGTAGTTGTTTTGAGATTGACTCCCTTTTTGAGTGATGGAACTTTAAAAGTTGTTGGTGTTCCTACTTGGTGCATTATATTATTCTCTTGAGAAGTGGCTAGACATACCACAGTTGAAATAGTTAACCTTGGATTTGTCATATCAAAGTTTAGTATTTTCATTCAAACTAAGCTTCCCCCCACATTCCTAAAGAACTTTTAATCCCTCATGGCTATCATGGCCATGTGCCACTACATATCCATTTCTTTGACAACTTTAGGAACCATTCCTTCGAATTATTTTTTAATTAGATGAGTTGAAGTTAGTCTTCCTCCTAAGTATGCTTCAAAATACCAACAAAGGCATTGTAAGTAGTGATTTGCTCTTTAGGTCTCTGGTCAGCACACAAGACTATACGAGTTCTAGTTGATTAAGTTAGTGCTGATTTGAAGTTGATGGCTTGACATGTGAACGAGTAGCTATGAATCAAGTTAATCTTGTTTGATCTTTAGAGAAAAGGAAATCATCTTCTTCAGTAATGAATGCATTTTCCACAGAATGAGTTTTCAAAAGAAAGTTATCTGCCTCAATGACTTGTGGTACACTAAGGTTCCTACTCCTCATCAAGTACAAGAGCTTCAATCTTTGCAATCATGATATCCAAACTGGTGCTCTCCACATCAAGTGTGTTTTGATGCATGGTTACAGTTTACTTCAACTTTTCTTGCAAACTATTCAACGTCTTCTTGTTCATTTCCTTCTCCTTGTAGGTGAGTCCATTAATATTCATATCAATAACCAATTGCATAAAACAATGTAGTTGTTTTGAGATTGACTCCCTTTTTGAGTGATGGACTTTAAATTTGTTGGTGTTCCTACGTGGTGCATTATATTATTCTCTTGAGAAGTGGCTAGACATACCACAGTTGAAATAGTTAACCTTGGATTTGTCATATCAAAGTTTAGTATTTTCATTCAAACTCGGCTTCCCCCACATTCCTAAAGAACTTTTAAGCCCTCATGGCTATCATGGCCGTGTGCCACTACATATCCATTTCTTTGACAACTTTAGGAACCATTCCTTCGAATTATTTTTTAATTAGATGATTGAAGTTAGTCTTCCTCCTAAGTATGCTTCAAAACACCCAGCAAAGGCCTTGTAAGTAGTGATTTGCTCTTTAGATCTCTGGTCAACACACAAGACTATACGAGTTCTAGTTGATTAAGTTAGTGCTGATTTGAAGTTGATGGCTTGACATGTGAACGAGTAGCTATGAATCAAGTTAATCTTGTTTGATCTTTAGAGAAGAGGAAATCATCTTCTTCAGTAATGAATGCATTTTCCACAGAATGAGTTTCTAAAAAAGTTATATGCCTCAATGACTTGTGGTCCACTAAGGTTCCTACTCCTCTCATCAGTACAAGAGCTTCAATCTTTGCAATCATGATATCAAAATGGTGCTCTCCACATCAAGTGTGTTTTTATGCATGGTTACAGTTTACTTCCAACTTTCTTGCAAACTATGCAACGTCTTCTTGTTCATCTCCTTCTCCTTGTAGGTGAGTCCATTGATCTTCTTATCAATAACCAATTGCATAAAACAATGTTATTTTGAGATTGACTCCCTTTTTCACTAATGGAACTTAAAAATTTCTTGGTGTTCCTACTTGGTGCATTACATTCTTTTGAGAAGTGGCTAGACATACCATAGTTGAAATAGTTTACCTTGGATTTGTCATATCTAAGTTTAGTATTTTCATTCAAACTCAGCTTCCCTCCACCTTCCTAGAGAACTTTTAAGCCCTCATGCCTTCCATTTCTTCAACAACTTTAGGATCCATTTATTTGAATTATTTTGTAATTAGATGAGTTGAAGTTAGTCTTCCTCCTAAGTATGCTTCAAAACACCTAACAAAGGCATTAAAAGTAGCGATTTGCTCTTTAGATCTCTGGTCAGCACACAAGACTATACGAGTTCCGGTTGATTAAGTTAGTGTTATGGTGAGGTTGATGGCTTGAGATGTGAACGAGTAGCTATGAATCGAGTTAATCTTGCTTGATCTCTAGAGAAGTGGAAATCATCTTCTTCAGTAATGAATTCATTTTCCACAGAATGAGTTTCTAATAACTTTATATGCTTCAATGACTTGTGGTCCACTAAGGTTCCTACTCCTTTCATCAAGTTCAAGAGATTTAATCTTTGCAATCATGATATCCAAGCTGGTGCTCTCCACATCAAGTGTGTTTTTAAGCACGGTTACATTTTCTTCTAACTTTCAGGCAAATATGCAACATCTTCTTGTTCATATCCTCTCCTTGTAGTGTGTCCATTAATCCCCATATCATAACCAATTGCATAAAATAGTGTAGTTGTTTTGAGATTGACTCCCTTTTGGAGTGTTGGAACTTTAAAAGTTGTTGGTGTATCTTCTTGGTGCATTACATTCTCTTGAGAAGTGGCTAGACATTCCAAAGATGAAACACTTAACCTTGGATTTGTCCTATCAAAGTTTAGTATTTTCATTCAAACTTCGCTTCCCCCCACCATCCTAAAGAACATTAAGCCTCATGGCTATCATGGCCATGTCCACTACATATCTAGGATCCATTCCTTCAAATTATTTTTTAATTAGATGAGTTGATGTTAGTCTTCCTCCTAAGTATGCTTCAAAACACCCAACAAAGGCATTATAAGTAGTGATTTGCTCTTTATATCACTGGTCAACACACAAGACTATACGAGTTGTGGTTGATTAAGTTAGTGTTGATGTTGAAGTTGATGGCTTGACATGTGAATTAGTAGCTATGAATCAAGTTAATCTTGTTTGATCTCTAGAGAAGAGGAAATCATCTTCTTCGATAATGAATGCATTTTCCACAGAATAAGTTTCTAAAAGAAAGTTATATAACTCAATGACTTGTGGTCCACTAAGGTTCCTACTCCTCTCATCAAGTTCAAGAGCTTCAATCTTTGCAATCATCATATCCAAACTAGTGCTCTTCACATCAAGTGTGTTTTTATGCATGGTTACAGTTTATTTCCAACTTTCAGGCAAACTATGTAACATCTTCTTGTTCATCTCCTTCTCGTTGTAGGTGAGTCCGTTAATCTTCATATCAATAACCAATTGCATAAAACAATGTAGTTTTTTTGAGATTGACTCCTTTTCACTGATGGAATTTAAAAAGTTGTTGGTGTTCCTACTTGGTGCATTACATTCTCTTGAGAAGTGGCTACATACCATAGTTGAAATAGTTAACCTTGGATTTTTCATATCCAAGTTTTGTATTTTCATTCAAACTCAGCTTCCCTCCACCTTCCTACAGAACTTTTAAGCCCTCATGCCTTCCATTTCTTCAACAACTTTAGGATCCATTGATTTGAATTATTTTGTATTTAGATGAGTTGAAGTTAGTCTTTCTCCTAAGTATGCTTCAAAACACCCTACAAAGGCATTATAAGTAGTGATTTGCTCTTATATCTCTGGTCACACACAAGACTATACGAGTTCTGGTTGTTTAACTTAGTGTTGATGTTGAAGTTGATGGCTTGACATGTGAATGAGTAGCTATGAATCAAGTTAATCTTGTTGATCTCTAGAGAAGAGGAAATAATCTTCTTCAGTAATGAATGCATTTTTCACAGAATGAGTTTCTAATACAAAGTTATATGCCTCAATGACTTGTGGTCCACTAAGGTTCCTACTCCTCTCATCAAGTTCAACAGCTTCAATCTTTGAAATCATGATATCCAAACTAGTGCTCTTCACATCAAGTGTGTTTTTATGCATGGTTACAGTTTACTTCCAACTTTCTGGCAAACTATGTAACGTCTTCTTGTTCATCTCCTTCTCGTTGTAGGTGAGTCTTTTAATCTTCATATCAATAACCAATTGCATAAAACAATGTAGTTATTTTGAGATTGACTCAGTTTTTCACTAATGGAACTTAAAAAGTTGTTAGTGTTCCTACTGGTGCATTATATTCTCTTGAGAAGTGGGTAGACATACCACAGTGGAAATAGTTAACCTTTGATTTGTCATATCAAATTTTAGTATTTTCATTCAAACTCAGCTTCCCCCCATATTCCTAAAGAACTTTTAAGCCCTCATGGCTATCATGGCCATGTGCCACTACATATCAATTTCTTCGACAACTTTAGGATCCATTCCTTCAAATTATTTTGTAATAAGATGAGTTGAAGTTAGTCTTCCTCTTAAATATGCTTTCAAACAACCAACAAAAGCATTATAAGTAGTGATTTGCTCATTAGATCTCTTGTCCACACACAAGACTATACGAGTTCTGCTTTATTAAGTTAGTGTTAATGTTGATGTTGATGGCTTGACATGTGAACGAGTAGCTATGAATGAAGTTAATCTTGTTTGATCTCTAGAGAAGAGGAATCATCTTCTTCAGTAATGAATGCATTTTCCACAGAATGAGTTTCTAATAGAAAGTTATATGCCTCAATGACTAGTGGTCCACTAAGGTTCCTACTCCTCTCATGAAGTTGAAGAGGTTCAATCTTTGCAATCATGATATCCAAACTAGTGCTCTCCATATCAAGTGTGTTTTTATGCATGGTTACAGTTTACTTCCAACTTTCTGGCAAAGTATGTAACGTCTTCTTGTTCATCTCCTTCTCCTTGTAGGTGTGTCCATTAATCTTCATATCAATAACCAATTGCATAAAACAATGTAGTTATTTTGAGATTGACTCCCTTTTTCACTCATGGAACTTAAAAGATGTTGGTGTTCCTACTTGGTGCATTACATTCTCTTGAGAAGTGGCTAGACATATCGTAGTTGAAATAGTTAACCTTCGATTTTCATATCCAAGTTTAGTATTTTCATTCAAACTCAGCTTCCCTCCACCTTCATAGAGAACTTTTAAGCCATCATGGCTATCATGGCCATGTGCCACTACATATCCATTTCTTCAACAACTTTAGGATCCATTTCTTTGAATTATTTTGTAATTAGATGAGTTGCAGTTAGTCTTCCTCCTAAGTATGCTTCAAAACACCCAACAAAGGCATTACAAGTAGCGATTTGCTCTTTAGATCTCTGGTCAGCCACAAGACTACGAGTTCCGATGATTAAGTTAGTGTTGATGTTGAGGTTGATGGCTTGACATGTGAATGAGTAGCTATGAATCAAGTTAACCTTGCTTGATCTCTAGAGTAGAGGAAATCATCTTCTTTAGTAATGAATTCATTTTCACAAAATGAGTTTCTAATGGAAATTTATATGCCTTAATGACTTGTGGTCCACTAAGGCTCCTACTCCTTTCATCAAGTTCAAGAGCTTTAATCATTGCAATCATGATATCCAAACTGGTGCTCTCCACATCAAGTGTGTTTTTAAGCATGGTTACAATTTGCTTCTAACTTTCAGGCAAACTATGCAACATCTTCTTGTTCATATCCTCTCCTTGTAGGTGTCTCCATTAATCTCCATATCATTAACCAATTGCATAAAATATTGTAGTTGTTGAGATTGAATCCCTTTTGGAGTGATGGAACTTTAAAAGTTGTTGGTGTTTCTTCTTGGTGCAATACATTCTCTTGAGAAGTGGCTAGACATACCAAAGTTGAAACAATTAACCTTGGATTTGTCATATCAAACTTTAGTATTTTCATTCAAACTTCGCTTCCCCCCACCTTCCTAAAGAACATTTAAGCCCTCATAGCTATCATGGCCATGTGCCACTACATATCCAGTTCTTCCACAACTTTAGTATCCATTCCTTCAAATTATTTTGTAATTAGATGTGTTGATGTTAATCTTCCTCCTAAGTATGCTTCAAAACACCCAACAAAGGCATTATAAGTAGTGTTTTGCTCTTTAAATCTCTGGTGAGCACACAAGACTATACGAGTTCTCGTGGATTAAGTTAGTGTTGATGTTGAAGTTGATGGCTTGACATGTGAATGAGTAACTATGAATCAAGTTAATCTTGTTTGATCTCTAGAGAAGAGGAGATAATCTTCTTCAGTAATGAATGCATTTTCCACAGAATGAGTTTCTAATACACTGTTATATGCCTCAATGACTTGTGGTCCACTAAGGTTCCTACTCCTCTCATCAAGTTCAAGAGCTTCAATCTGTGCAATCATGATATCCAAACTAGTGCTCCTCACATCAAGTGTTTTTTATGCATGGTTACAGTTTACTTCCAACTTTCTGGCAAACTAACGTCTTCTTGTTCATCTCCTTCTCGCTGTAGGTGAGTCTGTTAATCTTCATATCAATAACCAATTGCATAAAACAATGTAGTTATTTTGAGATTGACTCCCTTTTTCACTAATGGAACTTAAAAAGTTGTTAGTGTTCCTACTTGGTGCATTATATTCTCTTGAGAAGTGGGTAGACATACCACAGTTGAAATAGTTAACCTTTGATTTGTCATATCAAAGTTTAGTATTTTCATTCAAACTCAGCTTCCCCCCATATTCCTAAAGAACTTTTAAGCCCTCATGGCTATCATGGCCATGTGCCACTACATATCAATTTCTTCGACAACTTTAGGATCCATTCCTTCAAATTATTTTGTAATTAGATGACTTGAAGTTAGTCTTCCTCCTAAATATGCTTTATTACACCCAAGAAAAGCATTATAAGTAGTGATTTGCTCATTAGATCTCTTGTCCGCACACAAGACTATACGAGTTCTGGTTTATTAAGTTAGTGTTAATGTTGACGTTGATGGCTTGACATGTGAACGAGTAGCTATGAATGAAGTTAATCTTGCTTGATCTCTAGAGAAGAGGAAATCATCTTCTTCAGTAATGAATGCATTTTCCACAGAATGAGTTTTTAATAGAAAGTTATATGCCTTAATGACTAGTGGTCCACTAAGGTTCCTACTCCTCTCATCAAGTTGAAGAGTTTCAATCTTTGCAATCGTGATATCCAAACTGGTGCTCTCCACATCTAGTGTGTTTTTATGCATGGTTACAGTTTACTTCCAACTTTTTGGCAAAGTATGTAACGTCTTCTTCTACATCTCCTTCTCCTTGTAGGTGAGTCCATTAATCTTCATATCAATAACCAATTGCATAAAAAAATGTAGTTATTTTGAGATTGACTCCTTTTTCACTAATGGAACTTAAAAGTTGTTGGTGTTCCTACTTGGTGCATTACATTCTCTTGCGAAGTGGCTAGACATACCATAGTTGAAATAGTTAACCTTGGATTTTTCATATCCAAGTTTAGTATTTTCATTCAAACTCAGCTTCCCTCCACCTTCCTAGAGAACCTTTAAGCCGTCATGGCTATTAGGGCCATGTGCCACTACATATCCATTTCTTCAACAATTTAGGATCCATTTCTTTGAATTATTTTGTAATTAGATGAGTTGATGTTAGTCTTCCTCCTAAGTATGCTTCAAAACACCCAACAAAGTCATTACAAGTAGCGATTTGCTCTTTAGATCTCTGGTCAGCAGACAAGACTATACGAGTTCTGGTTGATTAAGTTAGTGTTGATGTTGAGGTTGATGGCTTGACATGTGAACGAGTAGCTATGAATCCAGTTAACCTTGCTTGATCTCTAGAGAAGAGGAAATCATCTTTTTCAGTAATGAATTCATTTTACACAGAATGAGTTTCTAATGGAAATTTATATGCCTCAATGACTTGTGGTACACTAAGGCTCCTACTCCTTTCATCAAGTTCAAGAGCTTTAATCTTTGCAATCATGATATCCAAACTGGTGCTCTCCACATCAACTGTGTTTTTAAGCATGGTTACAATTTGCTTCTAACTTTCAGGAAAACTATGCAACATCTTCTTGTTCATATCCTCTCCTTGTAGGTGTGTCCATTAATCTCCATATCATTAACCAATTGCATAAAATATTGTAGTTGTTTTGAGATTGACTCGCTTTTGCAGTGATGGAACTTTAAAAGTTGTTGGTGTTTCTTCTTGTGCAATACATTCTCTTGAGAAGTGGCTAGACATACCAAAGTTGAAACACTTAACCTTGGATTTGTCATATCAAACTTTAGTATTTTCATTCAAACTTCGCTACCCCCCACCTTCCTAAAGAACATTTAAGCCCTCATAGCTATCATGGCCATGTGCCAATACATATCCATTTCTTCCACACTTTAGTATCCATTCCTTCAAATTATTTTGTAATTAGATGTGTTGATGTTAGTCTTCCTCCTACGTATGCTTCAAAACACCAACAAGGCATTATAAGTAGTGATTTGCTCTTTAGATCTCTGGTCAGCACACAAGACTATACGAGTTCTGGTTGATTAAGTTAGTGTTGGTATTGAAGTTGATGTCTTGACATGTGAATGAGTAGCTATGAATCAAGTTAATCTTGTTTGATATCTAGAGAAGAGGAAATAATCTTTTTCAGTAATGAATGCATTTTCCACAGAATGAGTTTCTAATACAAAGTTATATGCCGCAATGACTTGTGGTCCCTAAGGTTCCTACTCCTCTCATCAAGTTCAAGAGCTTCAATCTTTGCAATCACGATATCCAAACTAGTGCTCTTCACATCAAGTGTGTTTTATGCATGGTTACAGTTTACTTCCAACTTTCTGTCAAACTATGTAACGTCTTCTTGTTCATCTCCTTCTCGTTGTAGGTGAGTCCGTTAATCTACATATCAATAAACAATTGCATAAAACAATGTAGTTATTTTGAGAATGACTCCCTTTTTCACTAATGGAACTTAAAAAGTTGTTAGTGTTCCTACTTGGTGCATTATATTCTCTTGAGAAGAGGGTAGACATACCACAGTTGAAATAGTTAACCTTGGATTTGTCATATCAAAGGTTAGTATTTTAATTCAAACTCAGCTTCCCCCCATATTCCTAAAGAACTTTTAAGCCCTCATGGCTATCATGGCCATGTGCCACTACATATCCATTTCTTCGACAACTTTAGGATCCATTCCATCAAATTATTTTTTAATTAGATGAGTTGAAGTTAGTCTTCCTCTTAAATATGCTTCAAAACACCCAACAAAAGCATTATAAGTAGTGATTTGCTCATTAGATCTCTAGTCCGCACAGAACTATACGAGTTCTGGTTTATTAAGTTAGTGTTAATGTTGACGTAGATGGCTTGACATGTGAACGAGTAGCTATGAATGAAGTTAATCTTGTTTCATCTCTAGAGAAGAGGAAATCAACTTCTTCAGTAATCAATGCATTTTCCACAGAATGAGTTTCTAAAAGAAAGTTATATGCCTCAATGACTTGTGGTCCACTAAGGTTCCTACTCCTCTCAACAAGTTCAAGAGGTTCAATCTTTGCAATCATTATATCCAAACTGGTGCTCTCCACATCAAGTGTGTTTTTATGCATGGTTACAGTTTACTTCCAACTTTCTGGCAAACTATGTAACGTCTTCTTCTTGTTCATCTCCTTCTCCTTGTAGGTGTGTCCCTTAATCTTCATATCAATAACCAATTGCATAAAACAATGTAGTTATTTTGAGATTGACTCCCATTTTCACTGATGGAACTTAAAAGTTGTTGGTTTCCTACTTGGTGCATTACATTCTCTTGAGAAGTGGCTAGACATACCATAGTTGAAATAGTTAACCTTGGATTTTTCATATCCAAGTTTAGTATTTTCATTCAAACTCAGCTTCCCCCCACCTTCCTAGAGAACTTTTAAGCCATCATGGATATCATGGCCATGTGCCACTACATACCCCTTTCTTCAACAACTTTAGGATCCATTTCTTTGAATTATTTTGTAACTAGATGAGTTGAAGCTAGTCTTCCTCGTAAGTATGCTTCAAAACACCCAGGCAGTACAAGTAGCGATTTGCTCTTTAGATCTCTGGTCAGCAGACAAAACTATACGAGTTTCGGTTGATTAAGTTAGTGTTGCTGTTGAGGTTGATGGCTTGACATGTGAACGAGTAGCTATGAATCTAGTTAACCTTGCTTGATCTCTAGAGAAGTGGAAATCATCTTCTGTAGTAATGAATCATTTTCCACAAGAGTTTCTAATGGAAATTTATATGCCTCAATGACTTGTGGTACACTAAGGCTCCTACTCCTTTCATCAAGTTCAAGAGCTTTAATCTTTGCAATCATGATATCCAAACTGGTGCTCTCCACATCAACTGTGTTTTTAAGCATGGTTACAATTTGCTTCTAACTTTCAGGCAAACTATGCAACATCTTCTTGTTGATATCCTCTCCTTGTAGGTGTGTCCATTAATATCCATATCATTAACCAATTGCATAAAATATTGTAGTTGTTTTGAGATTGACTCCCTTTTGGAGTGATGGAACTTTAAAAGTTGTTGGTGTTTCTTCTTGGTGCAATACATTCTCTTGAGAAGTGGCTAGACATACAAAGTTGAAACAATTAACCTTGGATTTGTCATATCAAAGTTAGGTATTTTCATTCAAACTTCGCTTCCCCCCACCTTCCTAAAGAACATTTAAGCCCTCATAGCTATCATGGCCATGTGCCACTACATATCCATTTCTTCCACAACTTTAGTATCCATTCCTTCAAATTATTTTGTAATTCGATGTGTTGATGTTAGTCTCCCTCCTACCTATGCTTCAAAACAACAACAAACGCATTATAAGTAGTGATTTGCTCTTTAGATCTCTGATCAGCAAACAAGACTATACGAGTTCTGGTTGATTAAGTTAGTGTTGATGTTGAAGTTGATGGCTTGACATGTGAATGAGTAGCTATGAATCAAGTTAATCTTGTTTGATCTCTAGAGAAGAGGAAATAATCTTTTTCAGTAATGAATGCATTTTCCAAAGAATGAGTTTCTAATACAAAGTTATATGCCTCTGTGACTTGTGGTCCACTAAGGTTCCTACTCCTCTCATCAAGTTCAAGAGCTTCAATCTTTGCCATCATGATATCCAAACTAGTGCTCTTCACATCAAGTGTGTTTTATGCATGGTTACAGTTTACATCCAATTTTCTGTCAAACTATGTAACGTCTTCTTGTTCATCTCCTTCTCGTTGTAGGTGAGTCCGTTAATCTTCATATCAATAACCAATTGCATAAAACAATGTAGTTATTTTGAGAATGACTCCCTTTTTCACTAATGGAACTTAAAAAGTTGTTAGTGTTCCTACTTGGTGCATTATATTCTCTTGAGAAGAGGGTAGACATACCACAGTTGAAATAGTTAACCTTGGATTTGTCATATCAAAGTTTAGTATTTTAATTCAAACTCAGCTTCCCCCCACATTCCTAAAGAACTTTTAAGCCCTCATGGCTATCATGGCCATGTGCCACTACATATCCATTTCTTCGACAACTTTAGGATCCATTCCATCAAATTAATTTTTAATTAGATGAGTTGAAGTTAGTCTTCCTCTTAATATGCTTCAAAACACCCAACAAAAGCATTATAAGTAGTGATTTGCTCATTAGATCTCTAGTCCGCACAGAACACTATACGAGTTCTGGTTTATTAAGTTAGTGTTAATGTTGACTTAGATGCTTGACATGTGAACGAGTAGCTATGAATGAAGTTAATCTTGTTTGATCTCTAGAGAAGAGGAAATCAACTTCTTCAGTAATGAATGCATTTTCCACAGAATGAGTTTCTAAAAGAAAGTTATATGCCTCAATGACTTGTGGTCCACTAAGGTTCCTACTCCTCTCAACAAGTTCAAGAGGTTCAATCTTTGCAATCATTATATCCAAACTGGTGCTCTACACATCAAGTGTGTTTTTATGCATGGTTACAGTTTACTTCCAACTTTCTGGCAAACTATGTAACGTCTTCTTGTTCATCTCCTTCTCCTTGTAGGTGTGTCCCTTAATCTTCATATCAATAACCAATTGCATAAAACAATGTAGTTATTTTGAGATTGACTCCCTTTTTCACTGATGGAACTTAAAAGTTGTTGGTGTTCCTACTTGGTGCATTACATTCTCTTGAGAAGTGGCTAGACATACCATAGTTGAAATAGTTAACCTTGGATTTTTCATATCCAAGTTTAGTATTTTCATTCAAACTCAGCTTCCCTCCACCTTCCTAGAGAACTATTAAGCCATCATGGTATCATGGCCATGTGCCACTACATACCCCTTTCTTCAACAACTTTAGGATCCATTTCTTTGAATTATTTTGTAATTAGATGAGTTGAAGCTAGTCTTCCTCGTAAGTATGCTTCAAAAACCCAGGCATTACAAGTAGCGATTTGCTCTTTAGATCTCTGGTCAGCAGACAAAACTATACGAGTTTCGGTTGATTAAGTTAGTGTTGCTGTTGAGGTTGATGGCTTGACAGTGAACGAGTAGCTATGAATCTAGTTAACCTTGCTTGATCTCTAGAGAAGTGGAAATCATCTTCTGTAGTAATGAATTCATTTTCCACAGAATGAGTTTCTAATGGAAATTTATATGCCTCAATGACTTGTGGTACACTAAGGCTCCTACTCCTTTCATCAAGTTCAGAGCTTTAATCTTTGCAATCATGATATCCAAACTGGTGCTCTCCACATCAACTGTGTTTTAAGCATGGTTACAATTTGCTTCTAACTTTCAGGCAAACTATGCAACATCTTCTTGTTGATATCCTCTCCTTGTAGGTGTGTCCATTAATCTCCATATCATTAACCAATTGCATAAAATATTGTAGTTGTTTTGAGATTGACTCCCCTTAGGTGATGGAACTTTAAAAGTTGTTGGTGTTTCTTCTTGGTGCAATACATTCTCTTGAGAAGTGGCTAGACATACCAAGTTGAAATAATTAACCTTGGATTTGTCATATCAAAGTTTAGTATTTTCATTCAAACTTCGCTTCCCCCCACCTTCCTAAAGAATATTTAAGCCCTCATAGCTATCATGGCCATGTGCCACTACATATCCATTTCTTCCACAACTTTAGTATCCATTCCTTCAATTATATTGTGATTAGATGTGTTGATGTTAGTCTTCCTCCTACGTATGCTTCAAAACAACCAACAAAGGCATTATAAGTAGTGATTTGCTCTTTAGATCTCTGGTCAGCACACAAGACTATACGAGTTCTGGTTGATTAAGTTAGTGTTGATGTTGAAGTTGACGGCTTGACATGTGAATGAGTAGCTATGAATCAAGTTAATCTTGTTTGATCTCTAGAGAAGAGGAAATAATCTTTTTCAGTAATGAATGCATTTTCCAAAGAATGAGTTTCTAATACAAAGTTATATGCCTCAGTGACTTGTGGTCCACTAAGGTTCCTACTCCTCTCATCAAGTTCAAGAGCTTCAATCTTTGCAATCATGATATCCAAACTAGTGCTCTTCACATCAAGTGTGTTTTATGCATGGTTACAGTTTACTTCCAATTTTCTATCAAACTATGTAACGTCTTCTTGTTCATCCCCTTCTCGTTGTAGGTGAGTCCGTTAATCTTCATATCAATAACCAATTGCATAAAACAATGTAGTTATTTTGAGAATGACTCCCTTTTTCACTAATGGAACTTAAAAAGTTGTTAGTGTTCCTACTTGGTGCATTATATTCTCTTGAGAAGAGGGTAGACATACCACAGTTGAAATAGTTAACCTTGGATTTTTCATATCAAAGGTTAGTATTTTAATTCAAACTCAGCTTCCCCCCATATTCCTAAAGAACTTTTAAGCCCTCATGGCTATCATGGCCATGTGCCCTACATATCAATTTCTTCGACAACTTTAGGATCCATTCCTTCAAATTATTTTTAATTAGATGAGTTGAAGTTAGTCTTCCTCCTAAATATGCTTTAAAACACCCAACAAAAGCATTATAAGTAGTGATTTGCTCATTAGATCTCTTGTCCGCACACAAGACTATACGAGTTCTGGTTTATTAAGTTAGTGTTAATGTTGACGTTGATGGCTTGACATGTGAACGAGTAGCTAGAATGAAGTTAATCTTGTTTGATCTCTAGAGAAGAGGAAATCATCTTCTTCAGTAATGAATGCATTTTTCACAGAATGAGTTTCTAATAGAAATGTTGGGCCAAAAGAACCGGTGAGCCAAGATCAGAAAGCCTCTAAGACCCACATGATATCACAACAACTGCTGAAGGCTTCATCAGCAGTTCGGCAAGTGCTGAAGACTTCAACAGCTGAACATCAAGTACTGAAGAATCAACAGCTGAAGACTAAAGTGCTGAAGCTTAACAGCTGAAGAACACAAGTGCTGAAGCTGAACAGCTGAAGAACACAAGTGCTGATGCTGAACAGCTGAAGAGCATAAGTGCTGAAGCTGAAGACCAAAGTACTGAAGTACAACAGCTGAAGAGTCTACAAGTGCTGAAGATCAACAACTGGTGTACAAAGTCTGAAGACAAAGACTGAAGACATCAGCTGATGACATCTACTGAAGTCTTCAGCTGATGAAACGTCTGAATTTCAAGTCTGAAGACCAAGTACTGAAGTTTCAGTAGCTTGTCACAACAGCTGAAGAGTACTTCTTCAGTAGTTGTGATATCAGTAGTTTTATGTTTTTACTTTCAGTAGTTTTGTAAAACGACTGAAGAGCTTGTTCTTCAGTCGTTATAGTATTAGTAGTTTTATGTTTTTCAGTAGTTGTAGTAACTGATAACACTTAGTATTTTTGTAGAAGATGTCAGCTGTTTTGACATCTTCAGTAGTTGTGTTTCAGTTGGAATAATTCTGTTAGATGTCACTATCAAGTGACATCAGCAGATGTCACATCTCTTATATAAGAGGTATCGACCTAATTGTAAGTGTCACATTCCGTTACCACGAAAGCGAATATTGAATGAAATTTATTTGCAGAATTCTCTCTATCTATAACCGTTTTGTTCTTCATTGAATATCTTTTCGTTCTTGTGAATTGGATAATTCATTGTTAGAATTCCGCTGCTATACTCTCTAATCAATCAAACGTAGATCACTGATCCTAAAAGTGGTATCAGAGCAGGTTAATCATTGATCGATCTAACAATTGATCATTGAAACTGCTAATTGATATCTATGTTTGATTGAATTAGCATATTTGCAAGAACTGGTTATAGATTATTGAATTTCTGACGCTTTCGTTCATTTATTCTAAGATCTCTCTTGGTTCAATTGGTTGTTGTGTTTTGTTCTAAATCTGTTTTAGCTTAATTGAATTTGATTGAATTTGAGATGACTACTCCTTCTAATGATCCTCACAATACCGGTTCCTCAACCAAGCCCCCGATGCTGGTTAGGACCGAGTATAACATATGGCAGCAAAGAATGCTTAATCCCTGTCTGTTAACAGTTCAGGTTGTTGGACATCTGTGGTACATGGACCACATAAGCCTATAGTGAACAATCCGGAAACCAATCAAATGGTTCCGAAGAAGAAGGAACAATACTCTGATGAAGATCGGAAACTGTTTGAGATTGATGCTAATGCCCATGGAATTCTGGCCATGGCACTGCCTAATGAAATCTATTCAGGGCTTATGCATCATGAAACTGCTCTGATCTCTGGAATGCCCTGAAGGAACAATTCGGTGGCACAGATGAGGTCTTAGCAAACAACAGAGAAATCCTTGCCCAACAATATGAGACATTCTCTCATAGAAAGGGTGAGACACTGAGTCAACAGTTGAGCGATTTTCCTGCTTGATCTCTGAGCTGAAAATGGTGAAACAGGAATACATCAACAGCCAGATGAATAACAGGTTCCTCAGATCACTGCCTAAGAGATGGGACACATACACTATTGTCCTACGCTCCAGTGCAAATCTGGATAGCCTATCTCTCACCCAACTTCATGGAAACTGCTTACATTCGAAAGAGAGATAGAGCAGAAGAGGAAACTGTCCTCATCAGGAAAGCTCACTGATGACTTTGTACCAGGAATACTGCCTTGGTTGGTCATGAGTCAGAATATGCTGCATCTGAAAGCAATTATGATGAGATATTGATTTCTATTCAAATAGTTCTCATCATGCATTTGTGGTATTGAGAGTCATTCTGGCAGTATAGTGACAATCTATGCTTCATCATGGATGATTGAAAGGAATAGCTGATGATGATCTAGAAGAGATGGATATTCTGAGCCAAATGGCATTGATTAATATCAGATCTCAGAAGTTCTATAAGAGAACTGGCAGGAAATTTCCTGGACTCTCTGGCAAAACAAAGTTGGTTTTGACAAGAGTAAGTTGAGGTGTCACAAATGCCAAAGGCTGGGACACTTTGCAAGAGAGTGTAGATCAACTGGATCTAACTCTTCTGCACCCTTTGTGACTTTTCCTAGTACTAGTCCACAAAACAGAGGGCAACATACTGCTGGTTCTGGTCATCATTCACATCCTAGGTCTCCTGCATACTTTGTTCCCCAGGGTCAAATGTCATCCTTATCCCTGCTATTATATGCCTCAACCAAATCCTGTTCAAGCTCCAATTGCACAACAACCACAAGCATTGCCTGAACCACAACCTTCCCAATCTCATCAACAAATCAATCTCAACAACACAGCTTCTTCACCCCAGAGTTGTTGACTGGAGCAGTTTACCAGATGACTTGTCTGGTCATGAACAACTGTTCTCAGGTGCTGGTCAACATGGTGGTGAAAGTCCCTTTCGAAATCTAGCTCTTATGGCTTTGGATTTTGCTGATACTTCTTCCACTAATGCCTATACACCAAAGGTATCACAGGTATCCTCTGAGGCAAAAGCCAAATTGTGTTTTGAAACATGTATAGCAGCATTTGCATCTATTAGAGAAGCAAATGTAGCTTTAATCAACAAGAACATTGAGCTAGAACAAATAATTCCAAAAGCAAAGCTGAATTTGAGTCTGTGCTTAATGATAAGAATGATGAGATTTACAAACTTAAATGTCAAATAATTGATGATAAGGCTAGGGAAGAGATACTTCTAGAGAAGTATAAAGATCTCAAGGAAACCCTTGCAGTCACCCAGGTAGAGTGTGATCGATGGGTACAATCATGCAAAAGTTTTGAAATGCTTCTTAGTAAGCAATCTGCTTCCAATGTGAAGTTTGGTATTGGTTACAATCACACTGCTCCACCTACAGATTTTACTCCCAGAGCAGAGGTAGAATCTGATGGTGAGAGTAATAACCAATCCATTTCCTCATGTGATCTACTTTCTGATTCAGCACTATCAGAAGTAGAAGTCAGCACTAAGCCCTCTCAGAACCTATCAGCTAATGTTGATGGTTCCACTGCTGACACTCACATGATCAATGAGTTGATCAACTCAGAAGTTAATTCTAAAAGTCCTGAAAGGACCAGAGAGCAAGATTTAACACCTGAAGTTCAAACTCCAACTACTGTCAGTACTGAAAAGAAGAAAACTATCAGTAGAAAGAGTTTGAAGACTACTAAAGAGGAAGTCAAGAAAGCAAACAATGCTTCCAAAGCACTGAAGAGCAAGTCTTTAGTTGCTTCATCCTCTTTAGTTGATGATCAACATAAGATGAAGAAGAAACCATGTGAAGTATGTGGTTTGTTCAATCATCTTACAGATGATTGCTGGTACAAAAGAGGTTCTAAACTCAAACATAAAGAGGAAATTAAAGAGAAAATGGTAAAAATGAAAACTGAGTTTGAGACCACATTTGTATCAGCAACATCAAATCCTGTAACCCTTAAGTCCACAAAGAAATCCAAAAAGGAAGGGGTTAAACAGGTAACAACTGAGATTGCTCAGAAGAAGAAGGTGCAACATAGGAACTTATCAAACTCCACTGGCAATATGTCTGATGAGCTGAAAGCTTTATTACAAAATCAGACACAGCTGGTTATGATGGTTCAACATCTATTGGGAAGAGTTAACCAATTAGATGCTCCTTTATTGAAACCACAGAAAAGGAGATCCAAGCCAAAGGATTCCGCTTCTTCACCATCTTCTTCCTCTCAGGCTGTTGTTTCCAATAAACCTGTTAGTTTACCATGTGTTGATGAGACCTGACCCAAAACCAAAAAGGTTTGGGTCTCCAAAACTAACTGAGTGTTTATTATTGCAGGGTTCTTCAACATGCCAAGTAGCATCTGGTATGTAGACAGTGGGGGATCTATGCACATGACTGGGAACAGCTCTCTTCTTCATGACTACTCTCAAGGAAAGAAGGGGTTTGTTTCTTTTGGCAATGATGCTAGGGGTTACATCATTGGCAACGGCTTTGTCTCCAATGGAGAAATAAAATTTGATGATGTTAATCATGTTGAAAATCTCAAGTACAATCTCTTGAGTGTCAGTCAAATGTGTGATAAAGGCCATGTTGCTCTTTTCACCGGTCAGAACTATAGGATTCTGTCATCCAAAGTTCTGCATTTGATTGATAAGGTGTTGGATGATCACACTCTCCTGAGAGCCAACAGGACAGGAAGAGTGTATGCCTTAAATCTTTCCAAGAAAATAGATCTCAGAGGCAATCCTTGCCTATTTTCCAAAGCTTCTTCTCAAGAGTCTAAACTGTGGCACAGAAGGTTGGGTCATGTTAATTTCAAAAACATGAATCAGCTAATCCACAATAGTTTAGTTAGAGGCTTACCAATAAAGGAGTTCCACTGTGATGAAACCTGCACTGCTTGTTTAAAAGGTAAACAACACAAAGTCTCATTCCCTCTTATTGAAGAGCCTAAGTCCACTGCCTGCTTGTAATCACTGCATATGGATCTATTTGGTCCTGTGAGATAATGAGCATGGCAAAGAAGAAATACTGTCTGGTAATTGTGGATGATTACTCCAGATTTGTATGGACTTTCTTTCTACATTCAAAGGATGAGGTTGCTCAGAAGATTATTCACTTTGTGTTGTATGTTGAGAAGCAGTATTCCCTTCCAGTCAAGTGTATTAGGAGTGACAATGGAACTGAATTCAGAAACCATACATTGATGACTTCTATCTTTCAAAGGAATCAAAAGGCAGTTTAGCATACCAAGGACTCCAGAACAAAATGGAGTAGTGGAGAGAAAGAACAGGACCCTAATTGAAGCTGCAAGGTCCATGCTGGCTGACTCCGGTTTGCCACTGACCTTTTGGGCTGAGGCTGTCAACACAGCTTGCTATGTGCAAAATAGAGTCTTAGGAAATCAGAGGTTGATGAAGACTCCATATGAAGTTCTTCATCACTTGGCTCCTCTAATTTCATTTTTCAAAGCATTTGGGTGTCCCTGTTTTATTCTTAACACAAAGGATCAACTCCAAAAATTTGATCCTAAGGTGGATGCAGGGTATTTTGTTGGTTATTCATCGAATTGCAAGGCATACAGAGTCTTCAACTGCAGAACAAAGATAGTTGAAGAGACTTTGCATGTGAAGTTTAATGAATCTCCTTTGGACAAGATTCCACAAACCCTGTGGAGTTGTTTGATTTGGACATACTGCAATATGTTCCTTATCAACCTCCAGCTGTTGCAGATCATGTGGATAAATCATCTTCTACAGCATGTCTTCCACCTGGTGGTATTGATGATGATGATGATAATATCAATACTCACCTATTCAAGTTTAGTGACCAACTGCCTGTGTCTGCTAAATTTGATGTTCCTATAGCTAAACAGTTCCATCCACAACAAATCTGATGAGATCTCTAATTCTTGGTTTCAAGAGTCTGCATCAACATCTGCTGCTGCTGAAGGTCCTACAAACACTTGCACAGATCTCATTGTTTATCAAGAACTGAAGAATCACCCAATGTCTCAGATTATTGGTGATATCAATGCTGGTGTTTCAACAAGAAGTCAATTGTCTAACTTCTGCTTCTATGCTCTCTTCATCAGTCAGCTAGAGCCAAAGAACTACCATGTTGCTTTGAGAGACAATGGATGGGTTGAAGCCATGCAGCTTTGAGTACTTCAGTTCAAGAAACAACAAGTGTGGGAACTGGTTCCTCTTCCCCCAGGTAAGTGTGCAATAGGCACTAAATGGGTGTTAGGAATAAAACTGATGAAAATGGGTTATTGTTAAGAACAAGGCTAGACTGTTGTACAGGGGTTTCACAAGAAGAAGGTATTGACTATGATGAAACCTTTGCCCCTGTAGCCAGACTAGAGGCAATCAGATTGTTTTTAGCCTATGCTGCATTCCACAATCTTAAAGTTTTTCAAATGGATGTCAAAAGTGCATTTCGTATATGGTAAAATAATGGAAGAAGTTTATGTGTGTCAACCACCAGGTTTTGAGGATAATAAACATCCTGAATGGGTATAAACTTGATAAGGCTCTTTATGGGTTGAAACAAGCTCCTAGAGCCTGGTATGAGACACTTTCCCTTTTCTTCTTAAGAATAATTTCACTAGAGGCTCCATTGATAAAACTTTGTTTATTAAGAAGGTGGATCAGCATAAGCTACTTGTTCAGATTTATGTTGATGATATCATTTTTGCATCCTCTGATCCCCAGTTGTGTGATGATTTTACAACTTTAATGAAAAAGAGGTTTGAAATGAGTGCAATGGGAGAATTACAGTTCTTTCTAGGCTTGCAAATTAAACAAAAGGCTGATGGAACCTTTATTCATCAGTCAAAATATACAAAAGATCTTTTGAATAAGTTTGATTTACAAAACTGTAAGCCCTGTTCTACTCCCATGTGCAACACCACACAACTGGATGCTGATCAGAAAGGTAAAGCTGTTGATGAAACACTTTACAGATGTATGATTGGGTCCTTGATGTATTTAACAGCTTCTAGACCAGATATTATGTTTGCTACATGTGTTTGTGCTAGATTTCAGGCTGCTCCTAAAGAGTCTCATTTGATTGCAGTCAAGAGAATCTTTAGATATTTGCAAGGTACACAATCTCTGGGTTATGGTATTCCACTGGACACTCTTGCAAATTAGTTGCTTTCAGATAGTGACTATGCAGGGTGCAAGTTAACTAGAAAGTCAACTTCTGGTGGTTGTCAATTCCTAGGCAACTGTTTTTTCTTGGCAGAGTAAGAAACAAACATCTGTTGCTACATCAACTGCTGAAGCCGAGTACATTGCTGCTGCAAGTTGCACTTCTTAGGTACTCTGGCTTCAGAACCAACTTCTGGATTATGGCATTACAGAGACTAAGACTCCATTATTAATGGATAGTGCTTCAGCTCTGTGTAGTGTCAAAAATCCAGTCCAGCACTCTAGGACCAAACATATAGAGATAGACATCACTTTATTCGGGATTGTTTGAAAAAGGTGTGATTGATCCTAAGTTTGTGCCTAGTGCTGATGAGCTTGCAGATATTTTTACTAAGCCTTTGGATAGTTCTACTTTCCAAAACCTTGTGTTAAGGCTTGGTATGCTGCAGCTAGAATAAGTGACAACTACTGATGATTTCAGTAAAAAATACTGGTGATCATTGGTAACCATGTCACATATAAGTACTGATGAGTCCTTTCACCTTCAGTAGTTTTTATGACTACTGACGGCTAAATGCCTCACAAGTACTGAAGTACTTTATCTGTTCTAAAACTACTGATGTAGTTACAACTACTGAAATCAGTACAAACAGATAAGTACTGACGTCCTATGAAACACCTGAAAAGCAGATGCAAAGTCTGATGAGTAAGTGTTGAGGACAGTATGAAACAGCTGACAGGCTATGAATTGATGAAAACTACTGAAGAGAACTTTCTCTTCAGTTGTTTCTACAACTGCTGTTTCATTCTAAACAACTGAAGCAAAACCATGTCTTCTGTAGTTTTATAACTACTGATGACTAACACCAAGTCTTCAGCTGTTTACAACAACTGATGACAAAACCACTGTCTTCAGTAGTTTCACAACTACTGATGACAAACACCAAGTCCTCAGCTGTTTCATCATCTGAAGTCAAAACCATGGTTTTAGTAGTTTTCTAACTGCTGATGCCTAAAACCACGACTTCAGCTGTTTCAACGTCTGAAAGGGTAATACCATGTCAACAGTCGGTTTAAAACTACTGATGACTAACACCACACCCTTCAGTCATTTTCTCACCCCTACCTTATAAATACCTATCCTCTTCTCTAATGTTTCATTAGCCGTTATTTTCTGAACTTCTCTCTCTCAAACATGGCGACCATGAGTCTGAAACCACGACATAACTGCGTTGCTTACCTTACAAAGTCGGCTTTCTGGAACAAATATGATAATGCCATTGACTTAATGGTGGATTCCCATATCACACAGCCTTTCTCTTGAATCCAACCATCTACCCTGAATCCCTCAGTCAATTCTGGTCAAATGCTCTTGTTCATACTGATGAGTCTACCGGGCAGATCTCTGTTCGGTCCCTTGTCAAACAGTAACCAGTGTCGTTACAGCCGACATATTCGTCAGGCATTACACTTACACGACTCCACCGCTGTGACTGCATACCCAAAGGGCATAACAGATATGTCATTTATCAATCATGGGTATGAAGGTGATCTTCGGGCTACAACCGTTCTAAAGAAACATTTCCATGACGCTGAGAAAGTCATTTTTCACATGGTAAATGTCTACTTAGCCTCCAAGACATCTTCTTGGGATCAAATGTCATCCCAATGGCAACAGGTATTGTATTCTATTCTAGAACACCAACGCTAAATTTTTCTGAAATCGTGTTTCTAGAATTAAAGAACTTGGCTCAGAAACCTGTGGCAAACCGATGGCCATTATATCCCAGGTTTCTGATGGCCATTATTTTAGATGAATTAAAATCTGATGGCCTTGTTGGCCTCGGAGTCCCTGCACCAGCTGTTTTGGCTGAGGTATACTCCAGGCACAACTCAGACCTTACACTCAAAGAAGCTGCCCGAATGCTAAAGCCCAAGCACAGGGAACCCACAGCTTCCTCCACCAGAACCAAAGTCCCCACTAAACCAAAACCAACACAACCCAAACAGCTATTCAGGGAGATGAGTCCCCTCAAGATGCTCCTGTACCACCATTGCAGGATATACTGCTGGTTTAAACCCCCAGCAGTATCAGAGACACTACCAGCCATAGCCGCTCAGGATTCCTCTCAAAAGGAGCCTGCAGCCACCATTGAAGGGGTACCCACACATCTGGGATCTTCCTCACTTGAGGAGATTGCCATTGAAGAGCACCATCCTCCCCAGGTGCACACTGCTTCTACCCTATCTCCCCATGCAACCGCCCCCCAAAGTCCAACCATAATCATTGCAAACGTGCTGACTCAGTTGCATGCCTCTCCTCCTCCCAACAACCACCAACAAAGGGGAGAACCACAGATTGAGGAAGAGGATCATCATGCTTCTGACAACCCACAACACCGGGGTTTACAAGTTCTATCTCCTAGTGTGGATAGGGAGATTAGAACATCTAGTGAGGCTGCCACCTCTTCTGCATCAGCACATGATCAGAATGAGGTTGGTAACATTGCTAAGACCTCACTAGAGGCAACAGCTGATGAAGGACATCGTCCTGAGGCTGGAAGTCCCCAGTTCCAAGAAAAAGGGGCACATGCTAAATTGGTCTACACCCAGTGCATGTACATCCTGCTACAAGCAGGAGGTCAGGTGATTCAGCTTCTGCTGATGATGACCTGGGCTTTTTCTATGACGTTCTAGCCCACAACACCATCCTGGAGGCTGAGGTAAGCAGACTACAAGAACTGCTTGCCAAGAAGTCTCAGGATGTAAGTCCATCTGCCCCCACCAACCCACAGATGGCACCTTCATTTGAAGGTTCCCCAAACACTTTACCCTCTCACTTCACTGAGCCTCCAGCTTCTGCTTTTGGCACTATCTCTCGGGACAGAACCCCCCAGAGCAGATGGTTGTTGTATTCCAACAATCCCTACCTCTCATCACTCCCATCATCAATGACATTGTTTATAAAGCCATTGATGAGAGGATCTCCTCAAGTCTACAAACACTCATTGATGATGTTGTGCAAAAGAAACTTTCTGCGGTACAAACCCCTGCCACCAATGCATCCAAAAAGGGGGAGAGTACTGCAGTGAAAGAAAAGAAAAGAAAAGAACTGAGGATGAGAAGGCACAAGAGAAAACCAGGAGTTGGAAAAGAAAAAAAACAACAACTCATCACTTACAAAAGAAAGAAAAGTGCTGGTGATCAATCGAATGCTGAAGAAAAATCCTTGGAAGAGCTGGTAAAAGATGCAGATGATACACACAGCCGATCCATGGACAAAATCATTAAGCAACTCTTCAAGCAAGGCTTTGATACAGCCACATTAGACAGTGAGATCAGGAGGTTGGAAGTAGAGGAAATTCAAACAGATGGGCTGGATATGATGTGCTGGAGAAAGAGAGATTGGAGATCATGATTCGATTCATTGCCAAATACTTAGGAAGATCACTGATGGAGATTCGTTCATGGACCAGAGACAGCATTCTGGCTATAGCCACCAGAATCTGTTTGTCTGAGCAATTTCATAAGGGGATAATCATTGAAGCACTTGATGAGGCTGGGGCTGGAAAAAGGTTTGAAATGGCAAGACTAACAAAAGCCAAACTCACAACCAAAATGCTTGAACAACCTTCCAAATCACCCACTAAAAACAGCCTACCCTCAAATCTCCAAACCAATCTCAAAACCCAAATCCAAACATCCTCAACCTTCAAAACCAATTCCTTTACCACAAAACCAACCCCCATCATCCAGTGATGCACCTAGAAGGAGGAGAAGGTGTTAAGGATAGAATAAGATGAAGAAGAAGAGGATGAAGATGATAGTCTGCCACTCTCTGCTGTTCTAAGGCTACCAGAACCCAGGAGTCAACTCATGATCACACCTGACTCTCAAAGGGAAACGGTTAGAGTCAAAATAGAAGATGAAGAATAGCAGAAGCAGCACGATGAGCAACTACTGAAGATGGTTGACAAGGAATTTCCTCAGTCATCATCTATACAAGCCATGAAAGGGCATGCTCAGAGGCTGTACACTCTCAGACACACATTTTAGTATCAGAAGGAGAGAGTGAGAGTATGGCCCGACCCCAAGGTGAGTTCTAGAATCCACAAAAGATCCATTCCACACAGATACAATGGCCAGGTTAGAAAAACAACAGACTCTACAATCATGTTGGCCATTGTAGTCTCACCATGGGAAATAATCGATGAATTCAAGAAGGCTCATCAATCAAAATGACCCCTCAAGCTTTACTGGAAAACAAGATGATCAAAAAGGGGTTATTATATAAGAAGCTTGAAGACATTAAGAAGAATGAGCTCCAGTTACTCCTTGAGGGCACTCATCCTGATGAATTTGTCTATAGGGAGGTAACTACTGTGGAGTTGAAGAATGGCAGGACTGTGAAGTACTTATCTGAGTACTATGGTCCAGAGTTCTTCTTTGAAAGGAGGAGTAGAAGAACTCTCCAAGGAGGAACAGGTTGTTCTCCTTAAAGCCTATGTTCGAGAGTCGTACAGACTCATAATGGGGAAGTAGATCTCATGAATGGGATAACAACTCTGTGTCCAGTTCCCCAAAACAGAGTTCCCATTCATACCTTGCCAAACAAATCTCTGAGATCTCTTCCCAGGCCAGTGCTTATATGGGTCATCTTCTCAACTGATCAAGAAGGAAAAAGACCAACCATTTTTCCAAAAATAAGTGGGAAAATAAATCAATTAGAGGTTTTGGCTGCATTGGTTCAGGGGGGTTTGTTGGACCAAAAGAACCAATGAGCCAAGATCAGAAAACCTCTAAGTCCCACATGATATCACAACAACTGCTGAAGGCTTCATCAGCAGTTCGTCAAGTGCTGAAGACTTCAACAGCTGAAGATCAAGTACTGAAGACTTCAACAGCTGAGAGACTAAAGTGCTAAAGCTCAACAGCTGAAGAACACAAGTGCTTAAGCTGAACAGCTGAAGAACACAAGTGCTGAAGCTGAAGACCAAAGTACTAAAGTACAACAGCTGAAGAGTCTACAAGTGCTGAAGATCAACAACTAGTGTACAAAGTCTGAAGACAAAGACTGAAGACATCAGCTGATGACATCTACTGAAGTCATCAGCTGATGAAACGTCTGAAGTTCAAGTCTGAAGACCAAGTACTGAAGTTTAGTAGTTTGTCACAACAGCTGAAGAGTACTTCTTCAGTAGTTGTGATATCAGTAGTTTATGTTTTTACTTTCAGTAGTTTTGTAAAACGACTGAAGAGCTTGTTCTTCAGTCGTTATAGTATCAGTAGTTTTATGTTTTTCAGTAGTGTAGTAATCATAACACTTAGTATTTTGTAGAAGATGTCAGCTGTTTTGACAT